>JASDQU010750740.1:69526-80371 GCA_032191745.1 Picea mariana
CTCCTCTTCAATGATCCTAAAGGTAACAAGATGGTCCACAGTTGAATGATAGAAAAAACTAATACATTTAAGTTATCATAATATAAATTTGAAAAAAATCATTTTCTAATTATAGAAATAAAGAGTCATTAGTTATAATAAAAAAAATCAATACATTTAAGTTATCATAATATAATTTTGAAATAAAATCATTTTCTAATTAATGAGATTATAGTTTATTATAAAATAAAATGTTAAATCTAAATTTGAAAACAATTTTTTTTTTAACTAATTATAAATTATTATTTATTATAAAAAAAATTTAAATAAAGTTTTCTATTCAAATATTAACTCTAGTTACAAAAAGATATACAGATTAACAAGCAAAACCAAAATGAACCATGCTTGCATGTCTTCATAAAGTGAGAAGCTAGCACAAAATTTAAAGTTCAACTTAGCACCTAAAATGTTCTCGAACAACTGAAAAAACTAAAATGCCTTGATAACTAGTAGTCTATCAACCATGAAAACCATAGAGCTTATAGCTTATCCACCATTAGAAGGGTATACTTAAGCAACCACTGGGATGGAATTGGNGACGACCAACAAAAGAAAGTGGGAAGGATCCACCATGATGTCTAACCAACCAATTAGAGACCATCCTAATGAGCAATTTGTTCTACTCCTTGAGTGTCTCCATCAATTGCTTGAGCTTCCTGAAATCCTAGTCACTTGGAAGCATTCCCAATGCAACCATAGTCTTGGTATGCCAATAGAGTTTGAGAGTTCTCTAGAATTTAGAATTCCTTGTTCTAGTGTATCCAAGGTAGGGAATGGTACAATAATACCACCCACTTGTTTTTCAACCTCACGGTCCTACACATAAGACTAGAAAAAACTCACTTCTTCTTCTAGAGCTGGCATGGTTTCTTTATCATCGGATGGAACAAACTAATGATAAAACTCTATAGCTTGAAAAACATCTTTTGTCACCCATTTGAAGGCCATGAGAATGTCTCCAGCATCATCCACAGTGAGCCATGAGAACAAAACAAATATAATCAAAACCAAAATCCCAATGTGTTATTAGGATGCACCATTAAACATACACCAAAGACTCGGGGTTGTGAAGGCCATACACTACCCCTTTTCCAGACTTAACCCTCTTGGAGCCATCATGCAAAAGTAGATCCTAGAGCGCACAAGTTTCTAATCCCTTTAATGTCATGAAAAAAAAATTAAATGCCTACTCCTATGCCCCATTTCCCTCCTATATCTTAGTCCAATCTACAGTAGATCCTCCATTACCCTCAACTCATGGGAACTACATGAAAGAAAAGACAACCCTTAATGCTACCCCTTCCTTTGATCAATTCTCCCATCATAGAGATAGAAATTATAAAATAAAAATTAAAAATAACTTCAAGTTTATATAAATTTGAAAAATCAATGAAAAATATGACCCATTTTTATTTATTTTTTCATTAACTCATTTTACATTTTATCTTTTCTTTATTAATTTGATTCAATAAAGTTTTCAATCTAATCTAATCTATATAGAAAAAAATTATTATATCAAATTATTCTTACTATAAATTTAAAAAAAAATATAGAATATATATGTATAAGGAAAAAAGTTTGTAGAATATGGATGTAAAGAGTAACGATGAGTAAATAATTTTAACAATTTTATTTTTATTATTTTTGTATTTAAAAAAAAAATCAAAATAAATAATATAAAAGTTATATTTTTCTTATATTAATTTAGAAAAATATTTTTTTTAATATAATTAAATAATAAATATTTAATAAATATGTTTTATTAAATATAATATTAAAAAAACTAAAATTAATAAAATAAATTTAATAAAATATTTAAAATTATAATAACTATCATCTCTAATTAATTTAATTACAGGTTTATAAAATTAAAATAATAATAATAATTTTAATATTCCCTTTAATTTATTTTATTAATGTATTTTGATATTTTGACGGTACCATGGTCTAAAATATTATCCCATATTTGGAGACAGCTTTCCCGGGCCGTTCCGTCCTAATTGAGATAAAGGTCAGACCCTCTACTCTTCAGCTCCCCGGAGAGATCAGCTAATCCTTTAGGGGGAGGGGCGAGATGTAGGCAGGTGGGGCTTAGGTATCGTTGCCAGTTTAGTAGGTTTCAGTGGTCTAGGTGAACCCTTGGTGTAGATGCAAGTTTTGGCTGGTTAACTAGTGACAATGGGTCTATATTACAAGTGGTCTCGGTGGTCTAGGTGAACCTTTGGTGTAGATGCAAGTTTGGGCTTAAATCATCTACAATGGGTCTAGATTCCTATTAATGAGTAATGAGTCTCATTAGTAATGAGTCTGTTGTTGAGTATTATGAGTTT
Organism: Picea mariana; assembly: GCA_032191745.1. Classification (NCBI taxonomy): domain Eukaryota; kingdom Viridiplantae; phylum Streptophyta; class Pinopsida; order Pinales; family Pinaceae; genus Picea; species Picea mariana. The sequence goes on from JASDQU010750740.1 coordinate 71,896, forward strand.
ACTAATAAGTAGTGAAGAGTATATTTCTCTGTGAAGTAAGGAGTTAATTAATGGGATCAGTTTGAGAAGTAAGGAGTTAACTAATGGGATAGATTACAAAGAGTAAGAGTTTATTCATGTGAGAAATAAGGAGTTAACTAATGATTTAAATTACAAGTGTTAGAAGTAAAGAATTAACTAATAGAAGAGATTATGTGAAAAGTAAGGAGTTAACTAATGAGATAGATTAAGAGTGTTAGAATTAAGGATTTAACTAATGGAAGAGATTATTTGATTGACATATATTCTCTAGTTTGTTGATAATATTTTATATATTTTATTTTTAAAATTTTATATATTTTATTTAATAAATATTGTAACATGGTGTTCATAATTTTTGTTAACTAAATTTAGTTTAGTTGGTTGGGAAAAATAATTCTTATCTAGGTCATTCAAATTCAATTCTGCATATAACATGTTGAGTAACAAGTATATTATTTATGCATAGAGGGGCTTCCACAGTGCAAAATATTAGATATAATTTTCGGGATTAACTCTGTAGTGTAAGTCATTAATCCCCTATGAGCTTCACCCCATGCAATGAGTGCCAAGTGGACTATTCAAATCATGAGAATTATTGGTCAGTTGCAACTAATACTCATGGATATGGGTCATAGATTAATGACTTACACTACAGAGTTAATCCTGAAAATGATATCTAATATGTTGCACTGCGGAAGCCCCTCTATGCTTAAATAATAAGAATTAAGGGAGCTATAATTGGATAGTTCATAAGGTACAATACTTGCTAAGGTTTTGCAAATGGGGTAGCAAGCTAAGTGGGCTTGATTGTGGGGAAAACTCCACAGTTAAGCATGCTTGAGCCAAAGGCATCTTAGGATGGGTGGACACCTGGGAAGTCCTGGTTATCTGGGTCATTCAAATTCAATTCTACATATAACATGTTGAGTAACAAGTATATTATTTAATCATAGAGGGGCTTCCGCAGTGCAAAATATTAGATATAATTTTCGGGATTAACTGCTTAGTGTAAGTCATTAATTCCCTATGAGCATCGGGAAAAATTCCACAGTTAAGCGCACTTGAGCCAGAGGCATCTTGGGATGGGTGACCGCCTGGGAAGTCCTGGTTACCAGGTGCAAGCCCCATCACGCGATGCAATTAGTGCTAAGTGGACTATTCAAATCATGAGAATTATTGGTCAATTGTGACTAATACTCATGGATATAGCGCTTTTTGGGAGCTTCAACAACAAGAAAATGAGAACTTGAGAACACTTTACTAAATAGAGAGATTTAAATTAAAATGATATTAAATTAAAAAGTAAATATTTTTATTCCATTGTTGCAAATACATAATTTATTACAAATATTTTTATTATATTTATTTAAAATATTACTATAGAACAAAGGCTAAACTACATTAAATATTATTTTAAAAATTATTCAAATAAAAAAACTTAATACTACTCACTTCATAGTTGTGGATATGAAAAACTTTTAATGTATGTGTTTTTTTCCTTCAAGCCCACACTAAATATGAAAGTCAACTAAATCAATACCTTATCCATGACAAGCATTTGTTTCAATTTGGTGTTGTTATCAACCAACCATATCATTGACTTTTATTGTATTTCATATTAGAAGAGTAGTACTATTTAGCTTTTTGAATCGAACAAGAATAATGCTTTAAATTTACAAACATGTTTGAAGTTTACATATGTAAACTTTAATTTTAAAAAGATATTTAAATTTTAGATATGTATTTTTAATTTGTTTTTCATTTTCTAAACAAATCTTTATGGATATTGAAGTTTTAATAACTTCACTATTATGTTAAATATGTTGATATAATTATTAGTATAAACTAAATTAGTAATTTCTATATTATAGTTGTTGCACTAGAACAACATTGTCCTAAATTAATTTTCTCATGATTGATCTTCAATTTTACTAAAATAAAATTTAAAATATATTTCATAAAATATAAATATAAAAAATATTTAAAAATCAAATTAATAATAGAGAATCCTTAATTACTCCTTAGCACCATTCAATAAAGATACCCAAACATACACTACCTTAAAAAAAAAAATATTTTTACAATATATATATCATCTATTTTTCCTTAAATAACCATAACATTTATATTAAAAAATGATAACTACTCTCACTATCTATTAACAATCATGAAAAATCACAACCCTCAAATATATGACTGGACTTTGACTAAATTAAAGCTGAAAAATATTACACACTAAATTGGAAAAGCCGCTATTTCCTACAGACTGGGTTGGTCAATCAAAATCATCACGGTGCTATTAAAGAGTAAATAAATTAACCTCAAAAAGATATATTCCTTTTAATTGCATATAAAAATTATTAGAATAGCATAACCATGTTTTTAAATGTTTGTCCACCACTTACACACAATTGCTAATCAATTTTTTTTTAAATGCAAAAGTAAAAAAGAGAAAATATTAAATCGGAAAAAAGCTTATTACCGTTGGAAAAACTTTATTACCCGTGAGTGGAGCAAAAAGGTACAGGGCTCTATGACAATTGGAGACTCATATTTAATACATAAATTGGGTTAAAAAAATGTAAAAAACAGTGAAATGCTGAAGTGAAAAAGAGTAAATGTTAAATTGGGAAAAAACTTATTACCGTTTGAAAAAGCTTTGTTACGCATGAGTGGAGCAAAAAGGTACAATGCTCTATGACCGTTGGAGACTCATATTTAATACATAAATTGAGTTAAAGAGATGTAAAAAACAGTGAAACGCTGAAGCAAAAAGAGTAAATGTTATGTTAAATCGAGAAAAAGATTATTACCGTTTAAAAAATCTTTATTACAAAGCTTTGTTACGCATGAGTGGAGCAAAAAGGTACAATGCTCTATGACCGTTGGAGACTCATATTTAATACATAAATTGAGTTAAAAAGATGTAAAAAACTGTGAAATGATGAAGTAAAAAGAGTAAATCTAATGTTAAATCGAGAAAAAGATTATTACCGTTTGAAAAAGTTTTATTACCTGTGAGTGGAGCAAAAAGGTACAACTCTCTATAACCATTAGAGACTCATATTAGAGACTCATATTTAATACATAAATTGAGTTAAAAAAATGTAAAAAACAGTAAAATGCTGAAGTAAAAAAGAGTAATTGTTAAATTGGGAAAAAGCTTATTACCATTTGAAAAAGCTTTATTACCTGTGAGTGGAGCAAAAAGGTACAACGCTCTATGACCGTTGGAGACTCATATTTAATACATAAATTGAGTTTGATTGCCGTGATTTAATATAGTATACTAGGTTGTTGTTCTTGCAGGATTCATCCGTTTTTGTTTTTTTTTCTTCTTTTTTCCTTTAGAGGCATTGGAGTATTGTCTCTTTGAGCTGTTGCTCTTTCTGGTTTTATTGGTTGGTGATTTTTTGTTTAGTTTTGCCGTATGTATTTTTCGTGTTTCGTTTGGTTCGTTGTGGAGTGTTTTTTCTTGGGTTTTCGTACTTCGCGTATGTAATTTTTTGGGTTTGGTTTGGTTTCGTCTTTTCTTCAGTGCTCTCTGTCTGCTGGGCTTGGTATATTTGTTTATGATTTTTTTTTGGTTTTGTTTTTTCTTTTCAGTTGGTTTGTTAGATTTGCTTATGAATTTTTTGGGTTAGTTTTCGTTTGTTTACAGTGCAATGTTATCTTTGCATTAGATACAACATACTCGGTAAAATTAAGAATATTAGAATTTGTTTTTCAATGATTAAATTTATAACTAGTAACATTGTTGTTTTAACCAGTAATAATACACATACGCTGATGATACACAGATATGCTATGTTGTGCCAGAGGGATTGGGAGATGACGCACAGATCATACGGTTTGCGGGAGCGTTTGGAATGTTTGAGCCTACATTAACGAGCGAACTTCAAAAAGTTGATTCAGGGAAATTTAGGTAATTCGGATTACTATAACATTGTAGGTTTTTCGGAAATAAAATTAACTAAAGTGTTAACTTATGATCGTTCAGATAGGATGATATTGTCTTTGGACATACTTTTAAGTTGTTTTAAATTCTTTAATAGGATTATTGTTCGGGTGGAGCGAGAAGATTTATATTCTTTAGTAGGATTATTGGCTGTTTTTTAAAAACTCTATTATAGTTCGAGTGGAGCACAATTAAACCAAAATCCAGAAAGCTCTGTTACCGTTGGAGCTTCATTTTTAGAATTGTAACTTGAGTTGGAACGAGATGTTTTAATATTTTTCAGAGTGATGAGGTACTGTAGGTTTCAGCTGTTTTGCTTTCAGGGTTCAGTAGTTGTGTTTTTTTTGAAAGGCATTGGATTATTCTTTATTTGAGTTGTTGCTCTCTTTGGATTGCTTGGTTGGTGATTTTTTTTTTTTGCTGAGTGTATTTTTCCCTATTTAGTTTGGTTTGTTGTGGAGTGTGTTGTTTTGGCTGTCTAACTTTGTTGGTGTAATTTTTGTTTGGTTTGGTTGTTTTGTAGTGTTCTCTATGCTTGCTAAATTTGTTTAAGGATTTTGGTGGCTTTTGTTTTATTTCCTATGCAGTGTTGTCTTTGGAGAAGTGTGTAATGTTGAGAAGGGATAAGACACTAAGTGCAATATTATAATTTGTTATTTTTCAAATTTATATTGCAGTTGCAACCAGTAATGTGCTCTTAATGTGCTCATGATGCACATATCTGTTGGAGGGATTGGTCGATGATGTTGGAATATTTAAGGTCAGCATATGCCAGCAAAATTTTAAAAATGATGATTTTTCACTGAAATGTAAATAATTTTGATTACCATAACACATTAGGTTTTGGGGAAAATAAAATTAATTAAAGAGGTGTTTATGATAGTTTGGAGAAAATAAAATTAGTTAAAGTGGTGTTTATGGTAGTTGAGATATGATGTGAGATTGTTAGACTTACTTTTGTTTTAAAATTTTAGTAGGATTTGAAATTGGTAAACTTTTTTAGTTCATTGTTTTTAATTTTTGAGGTTTTTTTTTGAAGATTTAGTTATATTAATTGAAATTTTGATATACATGATGAAATTACTTGTACACAATTCATTTTTTCTAGCTTTTGTTGCAAAATTTATGTGAGGGAAATAACCATTTTCATTTTATGTTTGACCCTAAGTTGATTAATTGATAAAAAATCAATGCAAATTAAAAAAATGTAGTTAATCTTTTGAGTAGTATTCTTCATTCTAGCATGCTCTCATTTACCTCTGTTTTGCATTCACCTGACCATGCTTATGTAGATGGAATATTCTTTTCTTGTAGGTTTATCTTTTTTGTTCTTTTCACTAATATTATATTTTAGTTTGTATGTGATGTTATTTCTCTTTTCTTTTTTTCAATCTCCATGTAAACAATTTTGTGGGTTTTATCTATCCATCTAACAGAGATTTATTATTTTCTACTCTACCATTATATTATTGATTATAAATATATGTTAAATAAATAATATAATATATAAAAGATAATATTTTCTGAATATGATTTTCATATTTCATTTTCTAATAATATTGTTTCTTTAATAGGAATTGAAGTTAAGCTAAATATAAAGATATTGTATTATTTATTTAATAGATTTGATGTTTGTGGAATTTTTTAATTCATAGTTTTTTCATTTATTTTAATTTATTTTAAAATTTTGGTGATTCAAATTTTAATATATATTATGAATTTATTTGGAAAATGACTAATTTCTTCAGGGCCCTAGCAGCATAATTATACTAGCAAACTACCATTTTCATATTATTTTTTTCTGTTCTTGAGATTATTTTAAAAAAATGTGGATGTTATTTAAAAAAAAAAAATGGAGTTAATATTTTGAGCTGTTGGCACGACGATTAAGCATGTTCATGTTCTTGTTTATCTTTGTTTTGCATTTGGATGGTCATGATTTTCTCACTCAAATATTCTTTTCTTATTTATTTCCATTTTGCATGTAAGTGGAAAAATTTATCTGCTTGGTTGTTTGTTGTTTTTACTAATAAATTATTTTGTAAAGATATTTTAGAGAAGGAGTTATTCATTTATTATTTTGTAAAGATATTTTAGATAGAGAGTTATTTATTTTTATTTTCTTTTAACATTTATTAAAAAAAATTATGATAAGATATTTATTGTGTTTTTCTTTCCTATATATTCTTAATATAAATATCATTTATCTAGCAAAAGTTTATTGGTTTTTTTACTATTATGTTATTAATTATAAAAAATTGTTAAATATAAAGTTATTATTTTTAATATATTCTTAAAAGATAATACTATTTTTGTTTTCTTTTATTATTGTATTATTAATTATAAATAAATATTAAATATTAAATTATTATTTTTTAATATATAGTTGAAAGATAATACTATGACCTTCCTTAAATATAGTGTTTGTATTTTGTTTCTTTATAGTGTCATTATATGGTATTGGTTTTGTATTTTATTTCTTCATGGCATTTTATTGTATTGGTTTTCCTCTATAACATTAATTTTGTATTTTATTTTTTCAAACTGTCATTTTATAGCATTGGTTCTCCTCTACTCACTAAATTCACTTAGAATGATAATATGACATTCTTCTATTCATTGTTTTAACTGAGAATAATATATGAACAGTTATTTAAAGAAAATGCATAGTATTATGGCTTAAAACTCAACAAAAGACATGGGATAATATGATGGATTGTTTAAAGAAAAAATAAACATTGAATGATAATATGGCATTCTTCTATTCATTGTTTTAACTGAAAATAGTATACTTGGGGGATTATGAACTGGTATTTAAAGAAAATGCATAATATCATGGCTTAAAACTCAGAACAAAAAACATGGGATAATATGATAGATTGTTTAAAAAAAGTGCAAAATATTATGGTTAAAATTTATGTAAAAATGGAAGAAATGGGATCGCAGTTAGCTCAATAGTAATCTTTTATAACAAGAGTTTTGCTATAAAAAAATGTAAGGAAACATAAAATAGTTTGGGAAACTCTATTAAATTCAATGGATAGCAGAGAGGGGACGGTTGAATGGAGAACCAAATTCTCTGTTGGTGATCCAGTCATGCTTTAAACGTGGGATGTATAGGACGCATTTGTTTATTTAATGAACATGCCATCTGAATTAGAGGTTGCTAAATTTTACGAAAATTGATAGATATTACGAAAATAGACTTTAGATTTATTATACAATTGAAGGAAATCCTCAAATCTATAGGGATGGAATGAGCGTTTAATCTTTTGTCCCACATTGCCTTTAAAATTATATTATCGGGTTAATATTTTAATATTTTAAATCATATTTAATATTTTAATTTGTCTCACATTATTTATAATATTTTAAATCATATTTAATATGTTAATATATTTTTTCATTTTTAATAAGTAATTAATATAAAAATAAGATAACTAATTTGGAAAATAAGATGTTTTTAAAGATTCTGTTACTTTTTAGAGAATAAGAAATGATGAACTTTAATTTAAAAAGTCATTTAAGGTTTTTTAGTAAGTAATTAATATAAGAATAAGATAATTAATTTGGAAAATAAGATGTTTTTAAAGATTTTGTTAATTTTTAGAGAATAAAAAAATGATGAACTTTAATTTTAAAAGTCATTTAATTTATTTATTTATTTATTTTTATTTTTTTGATTAATTTTAAGTAAGAAGAAATAAAAATAAATAAATTCTCACAAACTTTATGATGAAGTAGGGTATTGAACACTTCCTAAAATTTTGGGGTTGAAAGAATTTGTCAACTTTGTGACACTAAAATGGTTGAAAATGATAAGCACTTTTTTAAAATATCTTTAAATCACAATTTCAAAATATTTGTTATATAATCTTCTTCCTAACTTTTTAATCCATCAAAACTATGGTGAGCTTCTCTTAAACATTTTTAAACAATTTTTTTTAAGAGATCCATATAATTCCTTACCTTTTTTAAATTCATAAGGATGGTTAAAGTCATCTTTTTGCAAAAAGATGGTTAAAGATGAAAATTACTTTTTCTTAGCAATTTCAAAATATTCACAAAGATGGTTAAAGATGAAAAATACTTTTTCTTATCAATTTCAAAATATTTCTTAGAACATAGACCTTCCTAACTTTTTAACTCATCACCTTCCTAATTTTTTAACTCATCAAAACTATGGTGAATTAAGAATGCTTCTCTTAAAAATTTTGCAATACAAAAATAAATTTTTAAAGAAAACCATGTAATTCTTTACAATTATTCAATTGTGATAAACCAAATTTAGTGACAAGTATATGTTAATGGCCACCATCTAACTTTTTAACTCATCAAAACTAGGGTGAATTAAGATTGTTTCTCTTAAAACTTTTGAAACACAAAAATAAAATTCTAAAGAAAACCATATAATTCTTTACATTTCTTCAACTCTCATAAATCAAATTTAATCACAAATAAATGTTGATCATCACCACCACCATCAAAATTAATTAC
>JASDQU010750741.1:25437-42106 GCA_032191745.1 Picea mariana
TTCTTGGCATTTTTGGCATTTCTCTTGAAGGAAGGTTTAAAACTAGGGTTTGCAATGTTATTTCATCATGATATGTAAGTGTTTTTTCTGCAAAACTTCTTAATTGAATGGTTGTAGTCTTATATTCTTGCATTTATTATAAACTTTGTTGATTTTAAAACCCTAGGGGACAAACACACAAGTATGTCGTTGTCTCATGTCCCCCAAGAGAGAAATTTCTAGCCATTGAAGAAGGAAGGAAGAGCCTAGCCATTGCTACACTCGTATTGCTTCTTCCCCTGTGCTAGTCGTACCTTTAAAATTCAAGAAGGAGGAGACGTCCCAAGCCTAGGTTATCTACACCTAGGGCCATCTTGCTTCTAGGGTTTGGTGATAGGGCCTTGCTTTAGCAACACTCTCCCTCACCTCACTCTCGTGTCTTGATTTATCTTTTATGATAGCCATTTTTCCAAGTTAAACCTAAGGAAGGAGGAAAGAGCACAAGGCCTTGCTTAAGCAACACCAGAGTGAGCCTCTTTCCCCTAGGGTTTTGTTTCTAGGGCCCTGCCATTGCAGCACTTCAGAACCCTTCCCTCTAGTCCTTATCCTTTTTCCTTCAACCTTTGCGTCCTCCCTTAATTTGACTCCATTTACCCTTAGGCACTGATCTTAGGTCTCCAACGTTGAAGTGATAGTGGTCAAACAAACTCTCAAACTCTTATAAATTGAAACCCTAACTAACTACTAACCCTAATAAGGCTGATGTCATCCTTGGTTATTCCATCTTGACGCAACAAGTTTTCTTTATAGGCAATTAGATGGTGGTTTAAAGCATTTATTGACTAAGGGATTGATTGGACACACTAATTGCTACATCATCTTGGTATTTATTGATGAATTGATATTATTTCATTGTTGCATTAATAAACATTGATCTCGTCAATATCTATTGCTTATATATTGATATCAGATAGTAATATGAAGTACTAAACCTTTGAATCATATCTTGCATATGTTAGTTTGTTGTTGCTTTGTTATGGGCAGGTGTTCTCATTTGGGCCTACACTTCATTATTGGCTAGTTAGCCCAACTATCTGCTCTTGGTGGTGACCTGTGAAGAGGGAATTTTACTTTGACCTTTATACCTTAGCCTCTTCAAAACTCTAGGTTACCGGGGACGTCTCCATTGGGCCTAACCTCCTTAAAGAGAAAGAACCTCCCCATCGTGGTGACATTGGGTGGGGTAGGTTCCTGTTATGCCAGTTTGGCCTCTATCTTCTAGCCTTTTGACCTCGCTACAAATTGTGAGATAACATTTTGGCGCCATTGTCGGGGAACACTGAGTCAATTCTCCTCAAAATGACAAACCTTTTCGGTAAGCCTTACCTCAGAGCCTTATCTTGCAATCTTACTTGGCGACTCCACTAGGGTGTTTTCCCTTATCCTTTGATAGTTTCAGGCAAATTATTTGGCGAATCCACTAATATTTCTCAGTGTGCCACCTTACTTTTTGTGATATTTCCAAGTTATGGGATGATGGCACACTGGGAACAAATGTATCCGAGTATTGATTTCATAAGTTTTCAAGGATACCCAAATTACTTTGATACAAAATGGCTAAATGAATCTCCAATGTTTTTGGGCCTCCCAACTCCTCACATCGTAAATGTTTTGGAGTATTTGAGCGAGTTAAAGTTGGGAGGAGAAGATGCTCTTATAAAATTGTTTTTACTCACCCTACCATCCTACTTACAAAACCATTTTAAGAGTTGTTGCAAGGATAGGGGTATAGCATCTTTCATACACCTCATCAATAGGTTTATAGACCTTACTAAGGCAGATTGCCAAATGTATGAATATGTCCTTCAAGACCTCATGGTAGCCTTATACCACAAAGGATTCACAACTGAGATTGTATAAAATCTCAGGAAATCATATCATGATCAAGAGGACGTTTCACCAGAGGCACTTTGGCAGAGCCCGACCTAGGGGTAATGACCCCTTTTCAGTGGAACGTTGGCCTTGGAAGGCTCAAAGTGCCCCCATCCTTACCATGATGTCATCCAGCCTCATGGTCATTCTTGAAGGTAGACTGGGCAGCAGTGGCAAGTGTGGCATGTTGGAGAGGCCCCTGGGGGGTCAACGTTTTTCTCCTGGACGCCTCATCTGCACCTCCCTTGAAATGGATCTTTCCTTTATTACAACTCAGTTAGGGTTTTAATTTGACATTTTAATGTAAAAACAATATGATTTTGGTTTAAAGCCTTGTCGGCTAATTTTTATGACCTAAAATTAATTAAAGTTCATTGATACAGTATATATTGAGGAGTTTTATCCTCATTTTGACATAACACACATGCACTCATTAGTGAGATCTGATTTTTGCGCCCTACTTGGGTATTTGTTCTCTTTGAGTGAGGCACACTTGTTGAAGGAAGACATTTCTTGGCATTTTTGGCATTTCTCTTGAAGGAAGGTTTACAACTAGGGTTTGCAATGCCATTTCATCATGATATGTAAGTGTTTTTTCTGCAAAACTTCTTAATTGAATGGTTGTAGTCTTATATTATTGCATTTATTATAAACTTTGCTAATTTTAAAACCCTAGGGGACAAACACACATGTAGTTCGTTGTCTCATGTCCCCTAAAAGAGAAATTTTCAGCCATTGAAGAAGGAACAAATAGCCTAGTCATTGCTACACTCTTATTGCTTCTTCCCCTGTGCTAGTTGTGCCTTTAAATGTCAAGAAGGAGGAGATGTCCCAGGCCTAGGTTATCTACACCTAGGGTCGTCCAGCATCTAGGGATTGGTGATAAGGCCTTTCTTTAGCAACACTCTCCCTCACCTCGCTCTCGTGTCTTGATTTATCTGTTATGCTAGCCTTTTTGCCAAGTTAAACCTAAGGAAGGAGGAAAGAGAATGAGGCCTTGCTTAAGCAACACCGGAGTGAGCCTCTTTCCCCTAGGGTTTTGTTTCTGGGGCCCTTCCATTGCAGCACTTCAAAACCCTTCCCTCTACTCCTTAGCCTTTTTCCTTCAACCTTTACGTCCTCCATTAATTTGACTCCATTTACCCTTAGGCACTGATCTTAGGTCTCCAATGTTGAAGTGATAGTGGTCAAACAAACTCTCAAACTCTTATAAATTGAAACCCTAACTAACTACTAACCCTAATAAGGCTGACATCATCCTTGGTTATTCCATCTTGATGCAACAAGTTTTCTTTATAGGCAATTAGATGGTGGTTTAAAGCATTTATTGAATAAGGGATTCATTGGACACACTGATTGCTACAACATCTTGGTATTTATTGATGAATTAATATTATTTCATTGTTGCATTAATAAACATTGATCTCGTCAATATCTATTTCTTATATATTGATATCAGATAGTAATATGAAGTACTAACCCTTTGAATCATAGCCTGCATATGTTAGTGTGTTGTTTCTTTGTTTCGGGCATGTGTTCTCATTTGGGCCTACACTTCATTATTAGCTATTTAGCCCAACTATCTGCTCTTGGTGGTGACCTGTGAAGAGGGAATTTTACTCTGACCTTTATACCTTAGCCTCTTCAAAAGTCCAGGTTATCGGGGACATCTCCCCTGTGCCTAACCTCCCTAAAGAGAAAGAACCTCCCCATCGTGGTGACATTGGGTGGGGTTGGTTCCTGTTACGCCAGTTTGGCCTCTATCTTCTAGCCTTTTGACCTAGCTACAAACTGTGCGATAACATTTTGGCACCGTTGTCGGCGAACACTGAGTCAATTCTCCTCAAAATGACAAACCTTTTCGGTAAGCCTTACCTCAGAGCCTTATCTTGCAATCTTACCTGGCGACTCCACTAGGGTGTTTTCCCTTATCCTTTGATAGTTTCAGGCAAATTATCTGGCGACTCCACTAATATTTCTCAGGGTGCCACCTTACTTTCTGTGATATTTCCAAGTTATGGGATGATGGCACACTGGGAACAAATGTATCCAAGTATTGATTTCAGAAGTTTTCAAGGATACCCAAATTACTTTGATACAAAATGGCTAAATGACTCTCCAATGTTTTTGGGCCTCCCAACTCCTCACATCGTAAATTTTTTGGAGTATTTGAGCGAGATAAAATTGGGAGGAGAGGATGCTCTTATAAAATTGTTTTTACTCACCCTTCCATCCTACTTACAAAATTGTTTTAAGAGTTGTTGCAAGGACAGGGGTATATCATCTTTCATACACCTCATCAGTAGGATTATATACCTTACTAAGACAGATTTCCAAACGTATGAAGATGTTCTTCAAGACCTCATGGTAGCCTTAGACCACAAAGGATTCACGACTGAGATTGTAGAAGATCTCAGGAAAGCATATCATGATCAATACCAAGAATCCTCTTATATAAGAGATGAGGTTTATGAAGACCATTACCAACCCCTTTAAGAGGAGCAAGACCTCTCCCATAATCCAATAGAATGCAACAAGGATATAACTAGAGACGTGAATTATGAGGATGAAGCACCAGTAACAACTCCTAAGTCTAATGAAGCTCTCCAAGATCTTGTCCCTCCTACACAAGATGAAGAGAATGAGGTAAGTCATTTTCCTTTCCACTTTTTTGATGATACCTTGATCTATGACTCAGAGAGTGAAGAAGAAATGGAACCCTTAGACAAGCTAGATCCCATATGTCTCAAGCCTGAAGATGTAGAGGAAAACCTTCCACTTGATGAAGCTATCCAAATACTTGAATCTCTTGCACAGGAAGGATTAAGCGAGCTGAATTATTCCCCCTTCCATGTTTTCAGTGGTTCTTTACCCTATGACACAGAGAGTACAGAAGTATTGGATGTTTTGACTCCTTCATGTTATGATACTGATACTAACATAGCTGATTTTGACGAGTTCATACATGTTGGCAGACGTAGGTGGGATGAAGTTAGTTATGATATGGATCCCATCTATGACATAAAGAGTCATCTTCAAGTGTTGCCTTATCAATTATCATAGAAAGCTCTTGACCAGTGGCAACAGGGAGATGAGATTTTTACTGGCTCTCAACAAACACCCAAGGTTGACCAAGTATAGTATTTTCCTGATAATTTTCGGTCTTACCTCGAGGCCTTTGATGAGTACTCCTCTGAGCACTTAGATTTACCCTATGAAGATGACTATCAATTGCCACTATGCTCAGATTTTGATAGGATTAAAAACATTATTTTCCTGAAGAAGGATTCTCATGACCTTTTTCTCCAGCTACCTGTTATTACTTTGTCATGATTTTCCATTAAAGGTGTAGTTGGGAAGTATATTTTTAATGTTGAGTTTCCTCTTAGGCAAACCCTAGACTCCAAGGGTTGGTTGGGTACTGCAAGTTTGAGTCAGTTATCCCAGTTTTTTGACTTTCCCTTGATAGCTTTCCAGTCATCTGCTAGATCTTTATCGATCCCTTCCTTAACTTTAGAGCATGAGGATGTCCTAGGATGCATAGTTTTTGATGTGCAGGACCATGCCTGACGGACAGGTACCATTTGGACTGGTACACATGGGGAGATGATTAGTTCAGACCTCCATGGGGCTGAAGAGCCCATTAGATGGTTGCTGAGACCCCATCAGAGGGGCAGAGATAGGACAATGTTTGATCGAGGTTTTGCACCGGAGAAGAAGAGGATGTTTCACCATAGGCACTTTGGTAGAGCCCGACCTAGGGGGAATGACCCCTTTTCAGTGGAACGTTGGCCTTGGAAGGCTCAGAGTGCTCCCATCCTTACCATGACATCATCCAGCTTCATGGTCATTCTTGGAGGCAGACTGGGCAACAATGGCACGTGTGGCATGTTGGAGAGGCCCCTGGAGGGTCAACGTTTTGCTCCTGGATGCCTCATCTGCCCTAAAATGGGCTAGCGCCTCCCTTGAAGGGGATTTTTCATTTATTACAACTCAGTTAGGGTTTAATTTGACATTTTAATGTAAAAACAATATGATTTTGGTTTAAAGCCTTGTCGACTAATTTTTTTGACCTAAAATTAATTAAAGGTCATTGATACAATATATATTGAGGAGTTTTATCCTCATTTTGACATAACACACACACACTCATTAGTGAGATCTGATATTTGTGCCCCACTTGGGTATTTGTTGTCTTTTAGTGAGGTGCACTTGTTGAAGGAAGACATTTCTTGTCATTTTTGGCATTTCTCTTGAAGGAAGGTTTACAACTAGGGTTTACAATGCTATTTCATCATGATATGTAAGTGTTTTTTCTGCAAAACTTCTTAATTGAATGGTTGTAGTCTTATATTCTTGCATTTAATATAAACTTTGTTGATTTTAAAACCCTAGGGGACAAACACACAAGTAGGTCGTTGTCTCATGTCCCCTAAAAGAGAAATGTTCAGCCATTGAAGAAGGAAGGAAGAGCCTAGCCATTGCTACATTCTTATTGCTTCTTCCCCTGTGCTAGCCGTACCTTTAAAAGTCAAGAAGGAGGAGACATTCCAGGCGTAGTTTATCTACACCTAGGGTCGTCTTGCTTCTAGGGTTTGGTGATAGGGCCTTTCTTTAGCAACACTCTCCCTCACCTCACTCTTGTGTCTTGATTTATCTTTTATGCTAGCCGTTTTTCCAAGTTAAACCTAAGGAAGGAGGAAAGAGAACGAGGCCTTGCTTAAGCAACACTGGAGTGAGCCTCTTTCCCTTAGGGTTTTGTTTCTAGGGCCTTGCCATTGCAGCACTTCAAAGCCATTCCCTCTAGTCCTTATCCTTTTTCCTTCAACCTTTGCATCCTCCCTTAATTTGACTCCATTTACCCTTAGGCACTGATCTTAGGTCTCCAACGTTGAAGTGATAGTGGTCAAACAAACTCTCAAACTCTTATAAATTGAAACCCTAACTAACTACTAACCCTAATAAGGATGACATCATCCTTGGTTATTCCATCTTGACGCAACAGGTTTTCTTTATAGGCAATTAGATGGTGGTTTAAAGAATTTATTGAATAAGGGATTGATTGGACACACTGATTGCTACATCATCTTGGTATTTATTGATGAATTGATATTATTTCATTGTTGCATTAATAAACATTGATCTCGTCAATATCTATTGCTTATATATTGATATCAGATAGTAATATGAAGTACCAACCCTTTGAATCATAGGCTGCATATGTTAGTCTGTTGTTGATTTGTTTCGGGCAGGTGTTTTCATTTGGGCCTACACATCATTATTGGTTGTTTATCCCAACTATCTGCTCATGGCGGTGACCTGTGAAGAGAGAATTTTACTCTGACCTTTATACCTTAGCCTCTTCAAAAATCCAGGTTACCAGAGACGTGTCCCCTAGGCCTAACCTCCTTAAAGAGAAAGAACCTCCCCATCGTGGTGACATTGGGTGGCGTAGGTTCCTGTTACGCCAGTTTGGCCTCTATTTTCTAGCCTTTTGAACTAGCTACAAACTGTGCGATAACATTTTGGCACCATTGCCGGGGAACACTGAGTCAATTCTCCTCAAAACAACAAACCTTTTCGGTAAGCCTTGCCTGAGAGTATTATCTTGCAATCTTACCTGGTGACTCCACTAGGGTGTTTTCCCTTATCCTTTGATAGTTTTAGGCAAATTATCTGGCGACTCCACTAATATTTCTTAGGATGCCACCTTACTTTCTGTGATATTTCCAAGTTATGGGATCATGGCACACTGGGAACAAATGTATCCGAGTATTGATATGAGAAGTTTTCAAGGATACCCTAATTACTTTAATACAAAATGGCTAAATGACTCTCCAATGTTTTTGGTCCTCCCAACTCCTCACATCATAAATTTTTTGGAGTATTTGAGCGAGATAAAGTTGGGAGGAGAGGATGCTCTTATAAAATTGTTTTTACTCACCCTACCATCCTACTTACAAAATCGTTTTAAGAGTTGTTGCAAGGATAGGGGTATATCATCTTTCATACACCTCATCAGTAGGTTTATAGACCTTACTAAGCTAGATTTCCAAATGTATGAAGATGTCCTTCAAGACCTCATGGTATCCTTAGACCACAAAGGATTCACGAATGAGATTGTAGAATATCTCAGGAAATCATATCATGATCAATACCGAGAATCTTCTGATATAAGAGACAAGGTTTATGAGGACCATTACCAACCCCATGAAGAGGAGCAAGACCTTTCCCGTAATCCAATAGAAAGAAACAAAGATATAGCTAGAGACGTGAGTTATGAGGATGAACCACCAGTAACAGCTCCTCAGTCTGATGAAGCTCTCCAAGATCCTGTCCCTCCTGCACAAGATGAAGAGAATGAGGTAAGTCATTTTCCTTTCCAGTTTTTTGATGATACCTTGTTCTATGACTCAGAGAGTGAAGAAGAAATGGAACCCTTGGACAAGCTAGATCCCATATGTCTCAAGCCTGAAGATGTAGAGGCAGACCCTCCACTTGATGAAGCTATCCAAATACTTGAAGCTCTTTCACCGAAAGGATTAAGAGAGGTGAATTATTCCCACTTCCAAGTTTTCAATGGTTATTTACCCTATGACACAGAGAGTACAAAAGTATTGGATGTTTTAACTCCTCCATGTTATGATACTGGTATTGACATAACTAATTTTGATGAGTTCATACATGTTGGGAGACGTAGGTGGGATGCGGTTAGTTATGATATGGATCCCATCTATGACATAAAGAGTCATCTTCGAGTGTTTCCTTTGCAATTATCACAAAAATCTCTTGACCATTAGCAATAGAGAGATGATATTTTTACTGGCTCCACAAACACCCAAGATTGACCGAGTACAGTATTTTCCTAATAATTTTCGGTCTTACCTTGAGGTCTTTGATGAGTACTCCTCTGAGCACTTAGATTTACCCTATGAAGATGACTATCAACCGTCACTATGCTCGGATTTTGATAGGAGTAAAAACATTGTTTGCCTAAAGAAGGATTCTCATGACCTTTTTCTCCAGCTACCTGTTATTACGTTGTCATGATTTTAAATTAAAGGTGTTGTTGGGAAGTATATTTTTAATGTTGAGTTTCCTCTTAGGAAAACCCTAGACTCTAAGGGTTTGTTGGGTACTGCAAGTTTGAATCAGTTATCCCAGTTTTTCGACTTTCCCTTGATAGCTTGCCAGTCGTCTGCTAGATCTTTATTGATCCCTTCCTTGACTTCAGAGTGTGAGGATGTCCTAGGTAGCCAGTTTGCAGGCCCTTTGAGTCAGTCTTCTGAAACTTGCATTTTTCATGACCCTTTCTTGAAGTGGATTAAGTACTTTCCTCAGAGATGGACTTGGCAGGATTTTATCCCTCCCACCCGCCTCCATGAGTTAGACCTTGATATTTCCGGTGATATGATATACATTATAACTCATGACATTTTTGTGCTTGATCTATCACGATTTTGGTTTATGATGAATCACAAAGGTAGGTATCATGGGAAATTATTGGATTGGCTTCACTGGTTGTTTGACTACACCAACATCCAGCCAACAGGTAAGTACAGGTAAGTACTTCACTTTATATTTGCATTTATGATATAGCTATATATGCTGGGGTGGCATTACCGCCCCATTTTTTTTACTGATGCCCATATCGAGTTGAGCAGGTCTGTAAGTTATTCCAAATATGCTAAGGTTCTCATGCGCTCTATGGTGAGCACATGTCCCCGAGTTGGAGCCAGATGTTATCCTCGATTTCTAGGGATAACTAGAAGATCATGTCTTGAGGCCCACAGGTCCTAGACATGAAGTACCGAGAGAAGGATTGACCTAAGCATGGCCCTAAAGGGCCCATCCTTTTGTTATTTCATCAGATTCGTCTTGTCAGCAGCAGCAACATCCATCACCATTAGCCTGGTCTTGTATCAGAGAAGGCTCTTGCTCCATGAGGTAATCGGTCCAAGTATCATGGTATGTGTCACTTTTGATCATTATAAACTTTAGATATATGCATCTTACTCCTTTTATCTCTGACGGCTGCTTGGATCTTACATTAACCCAATTGACCATGATTGGGGGGATTGACAGGGTGTGCTAGCAAGCCTGTACCCGTGGGTTTTGGTTTGCCACCAGGGGGATTTCTGAAGAGTCATCGTCCACTCCCATCATACCACCACTTTTCCATCTTATCTCACGCTCATCTGTCCCATTCCTCTTGTCTAGGCATTAGGATGATCTGTTTGTGGGGTTGCACCTTATCTCGTGGGAAGAAGGGGCTAAAGGCCTAGAAGGTAAAAGCAGCTAGTAAAAGATAAAAGCCTAAAAATGAAACCTCGAGAGGCTTCACCCAGGGATCCCCAAGAAGGCAATAAAAAGCCTCTCATCAAGAAACAAGAGGGAACCAAAGAAAATAACAAAGAAGACCTAGCTAAGAGGATAGGGGGTCTCATCACGAGCCAGCCTATTATGTTCATGGGCACCTAACAACATGACATTGCCACCATCTGGTTACCATGCCAGGGCAATGACCTTTGGTTGCATGGCTAAGGGAAAGGGGGTCTCATCACGAGCCGACCTAATCATCTATGTGAAAGTACTTGTGGGTAACATTGTCAGCTCTGGTCACCACACTAAGGCAGTGTCCTCTGGTTAGCCCTTGAATAAAAATAAAAAGAAGAAGAAAAAGAAAATAAATAAAAGAATAAAGGCAAGAAAGGGCTTGGAAAATATTGCATCCATGATGGGTACAACTCGCCTTCTACAAAGGCACCCACAGGTAATATCATGCACCCCTTGATCTCACTCTACCCATATGTATGGACATCCCTTAGCCAAATCACCTCACTTACATGGCTTAGATGAAACCCCTTGGAAAATTTCCTTTCCTTATGGATACTAGCCCAATAATGTGTCTTGTCCTTTTTCTCAACCTTGTATTGTAGGTTTTTGTAATGTCTTTGAGCTATTGGATGATATATCAGGGTTTTTATACATATGTTTGATAATATTAATGATGAAATGTGATGAACATTGCTATGATCCCTGTGACTAATAAGCCCATGGAGGGCATAGTTTTTGATGTGCAAGACCATGCCCGACGGACAGGTACCATTTGGACCAGTACACATGGGGAGATGATTAGTTTGGACCTCCATGGGGATGAAGAGCCCATCAGATGGTTGTTGAGACCCTGTTAGAGGGGCAGAGACAGGACAATGTTTGATCGAGGTTTTGCACCAGAAAAGAAGAGGACATTTCACCAGAGGCACTTTGGTAGAGCCTGGCCTAGGGGGAATGGCCCCTTTTCAGTGGAACGTTGGCCTTGGAAGGCTCAGAGCGCCCCCATACTTACCATTACATCATCTAGCTTCATGGTCATTCTTGGAGGTAGACTGGGCAACAATGGCACATGTGGCATGTTGGAGAGGCCCCTGGGGGGTCAACGTTTTGCTCCTAAATGCCTCATCTGCCCTAAAAGGGGCTAGCGCCTCCCTTGAAGGGGATTTTTCCTTTATTACAACTCAGTTAGGGTTTTAATTTAACATTTTAATGTAGAAACAATATGATTTTGGTTTAAAGCCTTCTCGGCCAATTTTTATGACCTAAAATTAATTAAAGGTCATCGATACAGTATATATTAAGGAGTTTTATTCTCATTTTGACATAACACACACGCACTCATTAGTGAGATCTGTTTTTTGCACGCTACTTGGGTATTTTTTCTCTTTGAGTGAGGCGCACTTGTTGAAGGAAGGCATTTCTTGGCATTTTTGGCATTTCTCTTGAAGGAAGGTTTACAACTAGGGTTTGCAATGCTATTTCATCATGATATGTAAGTGTTTTTTTTGAAAAAATTATTAATTGAATGGTTGTAGTCTTATATTCTTGCATTTATTATAAACTTTGCTGATTTTAAAACCCTAGGGGACAAACACACAAGTAGGTCATTGTCTCATGTCCCCTAAAAGAGAAATTTTCAGCGATTGAAGAAGGAAGGAAGAGCCTAGCCATTGCTACACTCTTATTGCTTCTTCCCTTGTGCTAGCCGTACCTTTAAAATTCAAGAAGGAGGAGATGTCCCAGGCCTAGGTTATCTACACCTAGGGTCGTCCTGCTTCTAGGGTTTGGTGATAGGGCCTTCTTTAGCAACACTCTCCCTCAGCTCACTCCCGTGTCTTGATTTATCTTTTATGCTAGTCATTTTTCCAAGTTAAACCTAAGGAAGGAGGAAAGAGCATGAGGCCTTGCTTAAGAAACACCGAAATGAGCCTCTTTCCCCTAGGATTTTGTTTCTGGGGCCCTGCCATTGTAGCACTTTAGAACCCTTCCCTCTAGTCCTTAGCCTTTTTCCTTCAACCTTTGCATCCTCCCTTAATTTGACTCCATTTACCCTGAGGCACTGATCTTAGGTCTCCAATGTTGAAGTGATAGTGGTCAAACAAACTCTCAAACTCTTATAAATTGAAACCCTAACTAACTACTAACCCTAATAAGGCTGACGTCATCCTTGGTTATTCCATCTTTACGCAACAAGTTTTCTTTATAGGCAATTAGATGGTGGTTTAAAGAATTTATTGAATAAGGGATTGATTGGACTCACTGATTGCTACATCATCTTGGTATTTATTGATGAATTGATGTTATTTCATTGTTGCATTAATAAACATTGATCTCGTCAATATCTATTGCTTATATATTGATATCAGATAGTAATATGAAGTACTAACCCTTTGAATCATAGCCTGTATATGTTAGTATGTTGTTGCTTTGTTCTAAGTAGGTGTTCTTGTTTGGGCCTACACTTCATTATTGGTTGTTTAGCCCAACTATATGCTCTTGGTGGTGACCTGTGAAGAGGGAATTTTACTCTGACCTTTGTACCTTAGCCTCTTCAAAACTCTAGGTTACTGAGGACGTCTCCCCTGGGCCTAACCTCCCTAAAGAGAAAGAACCTCCCCATTGTGGTGACATTGGGTGGGGTAGGTTCCTGTTACGCTAGTTTGGCCTCTATCTTCTAGCCTTTTGACCTAGCGACAAATTGTGCGATAACAAGACACTATCTCTGCTGTTGAGTTTTTCAAACAAGGATCACCATTGAATTGGTGTAAATATTTCCTCATGGAGATACTGCAAGCCTATGCTGACATGCATGAACGAGAAGCTTATTTTATCTATAGGTACGTGTTGGTCGTGTTCGCAATGTGTAAATGGAAGAAACCATAGGGGAATGAACTGTCCTACACTCTTGACCCCCAAATCACCAACATGTTCAACCCCTAGCATGCGTGGGCTGCTACCACCAATTCCAAAGACCACAACATTTCCTTTGCACAGTGGTATAACGACCTTGTCAACACAACCCAAAGAATGATGATTACACGGGAGATGTTGAATAGACATACCAAAAAGATCAGGTTCGACATGAACCATGACAACACATTCGTCAGACCTCTTTTTGTTTTTCTAGCAACATTTCACACGGCTCCCTTACCATTATATTTGGATGAGGAAATTATTGACAAGGAAGTCACTTCATGGCCCAGAGTCACCAAGGAAAAGAATAAATTGGGTGTTTCATACACAATGCATGAAATATCATAACGACCTTCCCCTACATAGATAGATGTTCCAAGTTCCAACACAATAACCACAAAAAGATGAAGGACCCCCACAAAATCAAAAGAGGATGAAGAAGAGGAGGATCTATCATAGTCAACTTCGCTTCCACCCTTTCCATAAATTCTTGATGATGTTACATTTTTAGCTAAAGTACTTTGTGATGTCCTTACAACCGCATTTCCCCCAAATAAACCTCTGACTAGCTCTCTATCCACATATACCATTGATCCCATCATTAAAGATACCATAACCATTTCTTCACTTCCAACCCATGCCCAAATTATTCCCCCTACTCCATCATCTATCCCCATCATCAATATCCACGATGACCCCATAAAACAAATGACATACACACCTATCATTGAATATATTAAGAGATATATTGCTAGTTCTATTGCGGGCATCCCCTCCACCACTCCATCATCCCCTCCCCAAATTTACGCTGAGACTATTGAGAAATATTATGGGGAGCCATTCACTATGAATGTAGGAACCATAGTCCCACTTACATCCACCTTCCCCAACATTCCATAGGTCCATGTATCACTTGACACCCAAGCATATATCACCCCAAATCATGAGCCAACTAAAGTACCATAGGTGCATGAGAATATGGGTCAAGATCCTCAAATTGACCTAATGGATACCTAGGAAGAGTCTACCTCAGCTCATGACACCATCTCAATCAAAGAATAGGTTGCACCACTACTGCAAGATCCACAACAGTGTTGCACCATATCAAAAATGTTCCTAGAGCACACAGAGATTCTTAGTATGCTTCCCCTAGATGTCCAATATAGGATTACATGTAGCTTTCGAGCTACTTCAGATAGCCCTAATGGCGCAAGAACCCCAATTCCATCCAAATGATATGTCACCAACAACCATCCGATTGCCTCACACCTGCCCATGGATCCATCTCTCACCAGCAGAGAGCTTGCGGCATGGTCCACACCACATCTATTGAATATAATGCAGACCTCAAAAGATCAACTCAAGTACATGATCATCACAACATAGAAAGAAAAAGATGAGCTCACCCAGAAGACACAACAATTGTGCTAGGATCTAGTTGTCCTCATAGAGGAAAAATACCAATAACATCAACTATGCACACAAGTCGAGTCCACTATCGAGGTCATATTAGTGAATTTTTCTCAAGTGTGGCCTACATTCAAGAAAGTGGCTCCAGAGTTACCAGAAGACATCACCCTAGTTGTGCTAGCAAAATGGGTTTCACTTGTCATCGAAGCCTGTTTGCAACTAGCAGAGAAGACAGACAATCCCCAATAACAAATGGAGTCTTTTTGCCTCCAGGAGCAAGAGAATCCAAAGGCTATGCTTGAAAATATCACCTAGGTATTTTTTGAGGGGGATACAACTTGCTCATCCCTCTACTCCTCGGTCGATGAATGTCAAAGGTTGTTTTCAATGGTCAACGATTAGGTCAGCCTGCTGGAGAAACAAAATGTGTCCAGAGAAGAAATTAGGGAGTAGATCAAGTAGATCAACACATAATATTAGACGATCAATGACCCCATTGCACAACAAGCCAAGTTCTTCGAGCTTCATGAGGCCAATGAAAAATTAGATCAAATGTTTGAAGTTGCGTAGGATGCTAAGAAAGAACTTAGGGACTTCCACCTTGTAGTTCAAGATGAATATGTAAAATCCACCAGTTGGATTCAGTTGCAGACAATGGGTGGTAGACCTTGACCTCCACTAAGTAGAAGGATCTGAATGTAGCATCCTCCCAAGAGTTTGTGGCAAGTGATTCCATTTTGGCGTGGAAGTGGAAGGATCGAGTAGAGTAGTATGAAAACTTCCACTAGCAAGCAGTAAAGGTTGTCCCAGAGTTGGGACCTTCTTTTGAAGGGAGCCCCAGTAAGGAAGTAGAAGGTTGACTCGGTATGAGTCAACTCTTGTGGTCAGGGCCTGTTGGGCCCTTCGTTTTTGGGAATGCTTAATTTTAGGGAAAAGCGTTGTAGCTTAACTGAGAAACAATGAGCAGTGGAACTGAAAGATGACGAGCAATAGACATAGTCAAAAGAGTCGCATGCCAACTGGAAAACTACAAGTACCGGAAATAGACTGCGAGATAAATCAGAGTGTAAAAGCAGAAGAAGTAGTGGAAAAGTGTCATGCAATAGTTGGAAAAGAAACAGATGCCAGCAGAAAGTCGAAAATATAGCAAGAAGTGGAAAAAGGGAAAGATATAAATAAGAAGGCAGCTCATTGAGAATGGGGTTAACGAGTTAATGATTGAGCGCGTAGGAGAGATAGACCATCATTACCATTGTTAGGGTTGGGATTATGAGGTCATAGTCATGATTTCTTATTGTAATGGGTTTTCTGGGGTTTACTACACTTATGCAGTAGGGTTTTGAGTCTATAATGGGTTTTAGGACTAGACTTTGTGGCGCAAGTTATTGCAGGAATATACATACTTATTGTATGATAGTTGACGGATATGCTGCTAATATGGTGGACTATTTTGGGGGCCTTAAAATTATCTTTCTCTCTTTGATTTGTTATGTTGTGTATGAATCCATGATTATGTTGCGTAACCTGTTTAATTTATGTCTATTCAGTTTTTTATCATTGTTTATGTGCATCCTTAAGCATCAATATATGAATCTACAAGGTGCTAAGTTGGACCCGATGTTGTGTTCTCGTTAACTCACTATGTCACACACATCTCGGCTACACTTCAGGTGAGACCTCCTTTCCTTGCAGAAGGTTGAATATTCCAGCGTACCTAGACTACAACGGTGCCTTCGTTGGTAACCTTCGAGAACCCTGGTCTCGATTTTGCGCCAAACTTTCTTACATAACTTTGGCTATGAATGGAGATGTTTAGGGTAATGAATGTTCTACAATCATTTGAATGCTTATGTAATTTCAATATTTGATGTGTCATTGTGGCTTGTGTGTGGGTGTTCAAAATATTTTCACAAGTGACATTAAAAGGCAAGTCGAGAGTATAACCACACATTAAAAAACATCATATTTTACATAGAGATATGTTGCATGAGATTATAAAATAGGAGAATGTTGGAAACATGGTACGAGTATCCAATATAACTAAACTCTACTCCCAAATTTGTAAAAAAACCACAAGTTAGAAATAACAAAATATATA
>JASDQU010750741.1:47028-57257 GCA_032191745.1 Picea mariana
ACTTTTGTGAACAAACTACTTTTATATTATAAAAATAATTTTAAAGTACATAATTATTTTATATATAATTTTCTGAAATTTGTTAAGTTTTATGCTCTTTGTTTTTCAATCTAAATTATTAATATAAAGTTATTTCTATTCACTTTTGTGAACAAATTACTTTTATATCATAAAAAATAATTTCAAATTACCTAATTATTTTATATAAAACTTTTTTATATTTATTATTAAGTTATAGTATTATAATTAAACAAAAGAATTCCACAATTTTATTTAATTATAATATAAATAAATTCGTTCTTACACACCCCCTTAATATTTAATAGTAGGATGAAGTAAATAGTAGGATGAAGTAGAGATCACAATTTGCATGATTGAATACCATAAATATAGATATAACCAAGTATAAGATTTTAAGCATGATTAAATTAAAAATAAAGTTTTAAGCATGACTAAAATAATTATTAGAATACTTATTAGCTAAGAAACCTTCCCCCTGAACTTTGTTATACAAAGATCAAGCAATAAGTTTACAAATGTATCCATCAACGCTACAAAATGGAAATGTAATTTACAATGGTCGTGGCACGATCTTGTCCTTCTAAAATTTTATGATGTAGAAATCTGAACTTATGAATTCTATTCAAAGAAAGTATATAATTTCCAAGTATACATGCTTATCATTTTTCGTTATCTGATTAACTAAAGGACGCATAGAGGTTTGTACAAAATTTTATCCAATATACAGAGATGATTGCATGCAAATCAGTGATTATAATTTATTGAAGCAAATAAAAATTTATTTCACTGCTCCTCTTAAAAAAAATTACTATAATTAATAATAAATTAAAATCATGTAAATGTGCCAGCATTTAAACAAAAATCTCATTTTTTAAATAAATTTTAATAGTATAAATTTTATCTAATTGCTTCAGCAATATTTCAATAATTAATTTTAAAACATCATAGATATAGCCTAGATGACCAACTTTACACAAATAAAGTATGGGAAAAATCCAAATTCCAAATCTATATTCTCTTTACTTATAAATATCTAATCCTTCCAATAAAATTTGATTTTCATGTTTTTTAACTTTATCCATTTACTTTATCACATTATCTTAAGGTTAACATGCATGTTCACTTTATACTATAAGTTTAATTTAAAACAAAGCCTAAGGATATCATTAACACTATGCACTTCAGAATGTACTGATCTACTCGAAGGGTTCCATGTGTCATGACCTTTACGCACTTTAACCTTAAACATTGAAAATATAACATAATTGAAGAAGATCCTATTAATTATATAATTGTTTCTATTATAAGACTAATGGATATTGAAAAATAAAACCTTATCTTATTATGACTCCTCTATTAAAAAAACTACAATGTTGAAAAATAAAACCTATATCTTATTACGGGCCTCTCAATATACCTCCACTCTACCCTCACAATATCGTGCAACCATTTGAGCAAAAGTGTTCGTCACTCTTCAACTCTCACGATTTCCACCCCTTCCTCTTACGTAGATATTCAACAATTAATACAAATTAGATAACTCGATATTCAAAGCTCCGACAACCAACTTTGGTTATGGTAATTCTTCCAAATTTATATTTTATGCAATTGTGAAATTATAAATTTTTTTCTTGAACTTGATTTACCTTTCTAGTATCTTTAAAATTTATTTTGGATAACCATATAGATATGTTGTTGTTATAATTTATTTATGGATCTAAATCTTATTGATGAAATTTCATAAAAGTTGGAATATTATACTCATTGCCAATAGTCGCACTTTCATACATGTATTTGTGAAATCGTATTAAGATTATTCTTGATCAGTAAAATTTTATTACCAATTCAATCGCATGGAGGTTGTTTACTTCATATTATCAAAATTTCAAAAACACGAACTATTGTCCGACAATAGTTATGTTTGATTTACCATTGCTTAGGAGTATTCCAACTCCGTCACCACTTGGTTAATCCCATAATACATGTCTAAATCTTTTTAGATAATTATATAATGATAAAAATTTAAATTTAATATGTATATTATAAAATTGTTTTATAAAAAGTTGTTGGAAGTTACGGAGTAAGAATATGTTTTTCTTCTTAAGAAGTTACAAGTTCAAATTTAAAGGAAAGTAGGGTATGTATACTTCCGTAAAGGAGGGTCCCTTGTCCCACAAATAAGAAGATCTCATACATCAATTTGGTGTGACTTGACCATAACCTTAAAAATAGATTATTATTATTATTATTAATTAGTATATCATGTTTTAAGTATATTTAATTCTTAGTTATTAAAAACTATAATAGTTATAAATTATAAATAAACTAATTATTAAGTGAGATACTTCTTCCATTCTTTAAAGTATAGTTTAGAATGTTAGAAAATTAGTTATTAAAGAAGACACGTCTCCCATTCTTCAACATTATTCTTGGATTGCGAGTAAATTAATTATTATATGAGATAAGTTTTTCTTTTCCAATTTTTTTCATCATAGTTTTGAAATGTGAGTAATGTGTAACTAAGACAAGTTCTTGATTCTTAAGACAATATTTTTAGGTTGTGAGCAAATCAATTATTGATTGAAACTTGTCTTAAATTCTTAAAACACAATTTTTGGATTGTAAGTAATCTAGCAAAATTAAATATGAATTGTGATAAGTTTTTAAATATTAGAAACAATTATACTATGATATAGTTTGAGTAGATTTAATGAGATTATGTGTTTCTTTCTCAGAGGTTACAAGTTCAAATTCAGAGGGGGTAGGGTATGTGTACCTTTGTAGATTTTTTCAATCAAATTATTGCATAGAGAGAATCACGTGTCTTACAAATAAGGGGGTCTCATACACTAATTTGATGTCTAACTTAACTATGACCTTAAAATTAGATTATTACTATTATTATAAAAGAAATACAAAATTTATATATTAATTTATGTTTCTTAACAAGGTAATATATATGAAATGTGTCATAATTCGATTTTATAACATAATTATTCCTTCATCCTTTTACTTTAAAATATATACAATTATAGAGATTTTTAAATTTTCATAAAGCAAAGTTTCATATGTCCCATAATATTGGGAATGCTTATATGTGTGATGTGATGTTTTTTTTATGTTATTGTTAATGTTTATATGTGTGCATGTTAAGATTGGAATGTATAATAATTTTCTCTTTCTACTGTTTTTCTTTTTTTTTAAATAAAAATGTGTTAATTCCTCATAAAAGAATTGTGATTGTACATATAATATCAAGTTCTCGGGTTTGTCACTTGTTTTGGCAAACTAGTGGAAACCGAAACAGGTAGCACCTTGTTGTTCTGGTAACCAAAAAGAAAATCTGCCAGTTGTTCCACCAAACAGTTGGAAACCGGAGCAGGTGGAAGAAGAGTATTGAGGCAGAGTTGTCTAACATGCAATAAGAAGATTGAACAACAAATATGGACAGAGCAAAAAACAAAAAAGTTGAACAATAGTACAAAAAATCCCTGTGTTTTCTAGAGGAGGTGTAAAGAGCCTAAGAACTTTAAACATTAAAAGAGTTCTTAAAACATGTCATCCTCAGAGCCGCCGTGAAGAGTGCAGATGTAAGGTTGTGTGCAGGTTGGGAATATATGTTGACTTTCCATGCACAAGAAGGCATCGAACAAGATGCCAAGTCTGTTGTTGAGAAGAGTGTGGTTGTGGAACTGGTCCATCACGTCCCTCTACATCTCGAAGATGAGCTATAGATGTTATGGCGCCAGGAAGCAAGGTGAGTGCAACTCTCAGGCCATGGATGAGGTGGGAGGAGGAGGCTCAACCGGGTGCTCATCCCAAGGAATTTCTTCTTGAACTATATAAGTCGCCCCCTCCATGGTTGTCGCTATAGCGGTTGCAGGGAGACTGGTGCTCGAGCAGTCTTGGTGGTCTGGAACTATGTATAGGAGGGAGTCTAGCGGAACCATAATTGGTTCCTCTGGAATTTCCTCATCTACATAGGCCATGGGAGGTGAATTTAGCTCCTTATTCCCTCTAATCAATGCAGTCAAAGAAGCATGTGCTAGTTTGCAAAGGAATCTCTACCTGGTTGCATAAAAATACCAAGAGGGACCCCTCTTGGTCTTTCCACACTCTCAAGGCATGGAAAAGAAGGAGATCTAGACGAAACTTAGCAGAAGAGCACGCATAGCTAAGAGATTGAGCAAAGAAAAGCATAAATGTGAAAAGCGGAGTTGAATGAAACGAGCCATAACTGACCTCGATGAAATGGAGAAGCATTAGGGGTTTTGAGATGACCTTGCACATGCCTCACGTACCCATCATCATCCTTCCGCCATGGCACACCAAGAGCTCCATTAAACCTGTGTGAGGGAATTATTTAACCTGCTCAGGAGCACGGAAAATTATGTCCTCCATCCAAAAATTGAAGGCTAGGGTGGGGACAAGCCTCATAAATAGCTTGGGCTGCATGTTAGTTGTGTGGCACCACCTAAAATATAAAATATTTTCTCGTAACTCAATTGAGTAGAATGTATCTTATTACGTAAAATCTATCTTAATTTTGACTTGCTATTATAATTAACTAATTGGTGGATAACCTTCAAATTTGGGATATAGTTCATGGAGCTCTTCATAGCGGTGTGTAAATAAAAATTCAATTCAATCATGAAATTCTTGCACAAGTTGACCAAATCGTAATATAACAATTTATTGCGTAAGTTGATTGCTTCTTTGTTCATGATAGTTACTCGTGAGAATTTCCATTACCTTATGTTAATATGCGATAAATTGTTAATTAGAGTGAAAACTTGAACACTTATTATTGGAATTGTAATAATTAATAGTTGAAGACATTCTTAAATCAGTGAAAAGGTTGGAAGAATCTAGTATAATTTTTGTTAATTGAATAGGTGAAATTGAAAAATTATATGTGCATTGATGTGATCTTGTGAAGTAAATTAGCTCTTGAATAATTAGACTATGAATGATTATATGGAGTAGATATTTTCAAGTCTTCAAAAGAGTTGTCAATCATGAGATTTTAAATGGTCAAAATCAATCAGAAGAATCCTGGATTATGAGTGTTGATTATGTGTTTTGAAGGTCCTAACCCTCCAGGTGTAGGTCTTTGAGGGAGGGTTATGTGATAATGATGCTTATTATATTATGTGATTTATGTTATTGACTTCACTTGAAAATTTTTCTAATTAATTTGTTGTATGTTATTCTACCATCACTAATAATTGCCGCTACATTGTATGGGTTTACATTAGTGCATTCCTCACCGAAAAGTTGGCGCAATGTTGAATCGATTATATTACTTATGTATATGTTATTATCACAATTTGAATAATTTTCACTATGTAATAAAAAAATATGGCATTTTTATGGTGTGGAATTTTTACGGTTCCTTTTAGATGAGAACTACATTCTTAAACAACTGTGTAATGTCCTCATATTTTATGTATGCCTCTTTGTATGCATCATGGATAAAAGGCTCCATGTGCATAACAATTCCCAAAGTTGTAATCTTGGATGTGAGTGGTCTTGAAAGCATGTCTTCCAACTTTTTAATGGTTCCCTTCTTATATTTGATGACTAGATGAAACTACTGCAAAATTCCCATCCACTTGTAATGGCTAGGTTGTCGAATCTTACTCTAGGCCCACAAATACTACAGTGGCTAGTGATTAGTGTGGTTAATGGTTTCTTAACCAATCAAATAATGCTTCCACTTCTTCACATATTGAACTATGGCATAGATTTCCTTATAATATATAGGGTAGTTTAGGAATCCGACATAAAACATCTCAAAATGATAGCATATTATCTTACCTCATTACATAAATACAACTCCCATAACATATCCACTTGCATCAGTCTCCAATTTGAAAGGCTTCTGTGAGTTCACAATGCAAGGATTGGTGCTTGACTTATCTTCTATTTCATATCAACAAAATACTTATGCTAATTCTTTCCCCACTAGAAAATTTTACCACTAGCTATTATGGCATGGATTTGCACAACTACCACAAAAAGAATGCTATGAACTTGATGCAGGAGCATCTCTCCATGCAGCCATCCAGCCAGCCAGCCACGTCAGCGCGCATGCATTCATATGCTAAAGGGAGGCGCAACTTCATTCAAAATTTGAATTGAATGTAAATTTAATGTGCTTAGGCTGTTAAGCCAGGGAATCCGTGCCTTAAGCAGGCCTTAGATAGGATCGGCTTTAATGCCAAGATTGGCTGAGATCTAGATCCATACGCTGGACTAGACAGCCATTGATTGTAATTGATTAGAGTAGGTAGACCTAGAGGAATGAGCCCTCAGGTAAAAGAGATTTTGATATCTCATTTTGGAGTTAGTCAAGTAGATGGTTGAGTTGTAGAGCCGAGGAGAGCTCAAGGAACACCATTGTAAAGATACAGGCAATTTGCCATTGTTAATACAAACAACAGTTTTTCCTGCATGAGTTCAGTATTTTATGGATGTCTGTATGTGTTCCTTTTATTCTGTAAATATATGCTGTGGTTGTATGTTTGCAGAGAGTTGTGGTTGATTTCAGGGTTGAAGGTCTTTGAGGCTTCATACCAGGAGGGTGTGACAGAACGCTGAGGTTCTGAGAGCCGTGCACAGAGGTTGCACTTCTGAACTCTGAGGAGTCAGACAAAGATGTGCTGTGGCACAGGACTGAAATCATCAACTCAGGAAGGAGACCGTAAGGTTGCTGAACACCTTGGAGGCAAGACTGTGTGGCTGAGACACAGTTGCAGACAGAATCACTGAGGATTCTGTGAGAGCTCTACCAAGTGGGCATCGAGCGTGTGTACAGAGGTGCACAAAGGAAAGAACTCCGTTGAGGGTTGAGAGAAAGACCAGAATCACTGGGGATTCTGAGAAGCGCTACCAGGAGGGCATCGAGCAGGTCCATAAGCACACAGGAGGAACCCGGAACTACTGAATGTTCTATGGAAGAGACACTCCGCCAGGAGGGCGTCGAAGAAGTGTGCAGATAGGCACAGAAGGTGAAGAGAACTCTTTGAGTTCTGTGTTATGAAAGAAGAGTCCACTGAGGGATTCTCACAGGGTTGCTAACACCTAGAGAGACTCAGCAAGAGGTCGCTTGAGTCGAAGGATAGCCAGGAGGGCATCCATTTCATTCTTCATCTGAGGGAGAGGAAGGACAAAATCCCCCAAGGGGTCTGAGTATTTATGCAAGCTTAGAAGAGATAGCACGTTGGTGTGTGAAGGCTCTACAGGAGCGCAGAAGTCGAAGAATCGACCAAGGATTCAAAGCAAGGAAAGCTCAGGAGGAGTAAGCATTTATACGTGCAACAAGACTCAAGTTCGAGGGGCTCGCAGAGTAATAAGACAAAGGTTGAGGCCTTTGAGACTCGGAGATTCTTCCAAGCATAGGAAGGAAGGAAACGTAGAAGCTTAGGAGGGAGCGACAACAACTGTTAGATCGGCAGGAGAGAACAGATCTGGATCGTTGAATTTTCACGTCCAGGGGAGTGCCAGAAGGAGCGCACAGGAGAGGAGGACCGATAGTCGTTGGATCTCATAGAGAGATCTCGACAGCCGTTAGATCAGGAGGAGTTGCGCGGAAGTTAGCCTCAGGAGGAGGAGTGCACAAGAAGAACAGGTCTGAGCCGTTAGATCTGGTGCAGGATCCCGACAACCGTCGGATCTGCAGAAGTTGCACAGAGTTTAGCAGTCAGGATATTGGCCATAGGGAAATCGACATTCTCGAGGTCGTAAGAACTGGGACAGCGCCAGTCGCGAAATCCCGACGGAATCTGAGCCGTCCGTCTAAGAGGACGCATGGCAGGGATCGAGCGCCACCGGGTGGAGTTCGATAGGAGGCTTCATCGGCATATCAAGAATCGGGATATCGGAGATCCCGAGCACAAACGTTTCCTGCATCACAGAAGCGCAATACGTGATTTTTCGATAAGGTCTAGGAGCGTGGGGCCACACCGAGTGTCAGGAGGACAGGTGGCAAAGGATTGGCGTCGTCGGCATTTTGTTCATCGGGAAATCGGGGATCCCGTTGACGAGTGGTTCGTGCATTGTGAAATCGCGATCTGCGAAATCCCAATGAGTGGGGGCCAGCTGTCACTACAACAGTACAGGAGGACAAAGGTGTAGTGGAGGCCAGCTGTCAGCACTCTGGAGCGCATCGCGAATCGGGAAATCATGTGTTCCGGGGACATGCGTATTGTGTCATCGCAAACGTCGAAACTCCGATGGAGAGTTTGACTGCGGTCACAGAGCACGGTCACATTGACCAAGGCCTAGCCAAGGGCTAGTGCATAAAGGAGCACATCAGGGATCGGAGGATCGAGAATCCCGTAGGCATGTGCATGGTGACATCGAAACCGCTGAAACCCCGATAAAAGGTTTGACCGAGGTCATATGTTGACGGTCATATGGGCCAAGGCCTATAGCCGAGAGGGCTAGCATGTGGAAAGGGGCTCATCGCAAATCGGGGATTCGAGAGGACTGTGACTCTCGATAGCAAGAACTGCGAAACCCCGAATCCTGGATAATAGTTTTCCTGTGGGGAAATTGTACACGGTTCATGCAGAGGCCGTGACAGAAGAAGAAAGGACCTGTGGACTAGATTGAGTCATGGATTGACAGGGATTCCGCTTGGGAATCTAAAGAGCCGCTCCAACTCAATTGAAGGTGAGAAATTGAACGATCCTGAGAGTAGGAGTGTGCGATCGGGGGTACGGCCGTATCTCTTTGCATCAAGTGGTATCAGAGCAGATTTCTTGTCTGTATATTTTAGGCAAGAGGGGCGAAGAAGAGAAGGAGCACTCTGACACACATCAAGTGGTATCAGAGCGGGATTTCATCTGTATATTGCAGGTGAAGGAAGAAGACAAAGTTACTGAGGACTCTGTAAGGACTTGCTTGTAGGTAGGCAGCAGTCGATAGACAGTCAGTAGGACTATGAGAGAATGAAGCTGAGCACTCAGGATTGTAGGAGTGACAGCAGCAGACCTGTCAGGGAGGCAGATAGGCATAGCAAGATGGCTACTGAAGGCCATAGGAAGAAGAGCAAGGCAGAAAATCTTGTCGAATGGGATGACGAAGAGACTAGAAGGCTCTATGAATTAAAAGCAGACATAGAGAAGCTGGAACTGCGGATGCGGCAGGATAGAAGGAGAAAATGGATGCGTGAATTGCCCGTAAAAAAGGCAAAAGTGAAATGGCCAGTCAAGCAGCTGATGGTCATAAGACAGCGTAGGCTGTTGAGAAAATGGTTGAGGTATGCTAAAAACCTCAAGGCCACAGAGGAAGAGATGATTGATCACTATTGGCCAGAGACTGGAAAGAGTCTCGATGATGATGATGAAGAGGAGGAATTGGGATCGTCTGATGATCTCAAAGACTGCTAGGGGGGCAGAGAAGTAGAAATTCCAGATTTCCATGAGGGAAACGAGTTGAGATCAATTGAAGATCTCACAGACTGTTATGAGGACAGCCAAGAAACTTTTCATTGCCAGTAGGGCAATGAAAAGAGATCGCTGAGGGATCTCGAAGACTTCCAGGAGGGCAGCGAAAGCATCGAAGACTGCCAGGAGGGCAGAGATGAAAATTCGAGACTGTTGGAAGGTCTCATGGACTCAGAGGAGAGTTCAATTCAACCAGGAGTGCTGATGAAGATGGGATCAGTTGATCTCATGGTCTGCCAGGGAAGCAACAACAGAAGCATACCATATTGCCAGATGGGCAGGGACGAATTGACGAGTCAGATTCAGTCAGAAAAGCTGACAGAGTAAGTGAGACTATCTGAGGGTCTCATAAATTCAAGGATGAATTTAAATCAGCAGATGCAACTGAAAGAGGTGAAAGATCAGAATGATACTCTGATGATTGGGGGAATTTCAATATTCCTGCCATTTGCCCCAAAGGAGGCAGAAAGTTGTATTGCAGGTGTAGCAACAGCAGAAGAACAGTCACCGCTGATGATGACTGTGGAGGAGGAATTGGAGCAGACTTTGAAATTTTCCCAAGAAGAAATGAAAGAAGAGAATGAGCATTCGGTGGAATGTCTCAACACATTTAGCCAGGAAGCTGAGAGCGCTGTAGCATTGGAGCTGACAGCAGAAAAAGAAGCAGAAGCAAAGGAAGAGGAAAGTGAGCATTCTGAGGAATGGCTCAAAGCATTCAGCATTGAAGCTGAAGAGACTGCAACATGGGAGTTT
>JASDQU010750742.1:35221-53068 GCA_032191745.1 Picea mariana
TCAGTCCTCTTTCACCATTAGAAAGCTTGCTTATATAGCCTTGGAGAGGCTTTAACCACTTGAGATATCCTTGGGGAAGTTGAGGATTTGCCTCCTTCAGTTGAGGATCTACCCTAGGATCATGAATAGACTAGGGATTCGAATGCAACTACCTTCCAAGAATGAAAGGATCCTTCCCCCATTCATCTCAACAGCTTAACTACTGCCCAGAATAGGCAGCGCTACCTCAAAAGGGCCATCAGAGCGCTGTAGTGCTCCCTAGTAGGCTTAAGGGGGGCGCTAGCAATTCTAAAGACACCAGCACTCCCCCAGAAGGGCCAAAGAATCTTTATAACACTCCCAGACAGTGTAAGGGGGAGCGCCATCACTCCTGAGATAGTTATAAGGGAGTACTCCCCTCCAAAAACATAGTTTTTTGAGTGTTTTCAGATGGGAAAAGGTTCATGAGCCCAGTTAACCTTTCCTCCTCTTCCAAATCAAATGTTTGAGGTGTTTCAAGTGTCCTTCTCATGTCATTATAGGCACGACATAGGCATCATGGCAGTATGCTTTCTTTGACACTTGTGAGCAAAATGTGACACTTGCGACACTTATAATGACGACACTTGCGACACTACCGAAGTGAGTATTTTTGATGTGTAACACTAGGTTAGTGTTAAAGGTAAAAAGTTCAGCCTTGGTTAAACTCAGTCGAAAATTCGCAACTCGGCATACCAACCTCCCGTAATCTATACCTTCGAAACTCCGAGTCACGAAGTCGCAATCTCGCGATTTCGCAACTCGGCATACGAACCTCCCGGAAGCTATACCTTCGAAGCTCCGAGTCGCGAAGTCACGATATAAATAACCACGATATATATATTTTTAAAAACATGATTAATTAAACACTTAATCCTGGTTACATTTTTATTTAACCAAAGCTAATTATTGCAATCTCGGGATTTAGAGGTTGGAACGGTTAGAGTGAAAACTCCCGATGTAGCGAGTACCAAAAGATTAATTAACGTTGATAAAACCTGATTAATTGAGCTAAGTCAGTATTTCCCGTGATTTGATGCATGCACAGTCTATGAGGCAGTATTAATTTTTCCTTGCGCAAACTTTCATTTCGAACTGTCAAAATTTATGGCATTAATTAGAAACAAGGCGAATCGACAAGTAAGGATTTGGTTTTTATTGCTAAATTATATTTAAGAATGATTTGACCATTCTGTTCCTAAAAAGTACTGAGTTTGAAATGGTTGAATATATAGATCTGTTATTTGCTATCGCAAATTCATTTCTATATTACACAGAGGAAACTTTTCTTAGTGAACTAATTTCTGTATGTATACATATTTTTATCGCAGAAGAGCTAAAGCAGGATCCCCCGCCATGGCCCCGCGAAAAACATCTAAAGCCACTGTTGAGGTTTCAGGACAAGGTTCAGACAACGTTTCTGATACTTCACCTCGAAGTGTCGACTCTATCAGGACCTGGTCACATATTCCTGAGGTTATACAGTCTGAATTGGTAGATGTTTCGGATGATTCCAGTGGAAATGAAAAAGACGACCTGATCACCAAGTATAAGATCGTCGTCCAGTCTCAAATGCATAAAGTGGCGGCTAGACCTCGTCTGCTCCCTTATTACGATATGGTCCAGTGGGCATTATACCATGTCGATATACTAACCAGAACCATCATCAATGAGTAGAGGGTCACCATTGGGACTTTCATACCCGAACAATTGCAGGCTATGTACAAGTTGCCTGTCGTGTCGAACTTTTTTTACAATGCCGAATTCCTAGAGAATTTTAAACAGAAGGAATGTGAGCAATACGACAAGACTATGTCTAGTTTAATCAAAGACTAGGTTTCACACCCTGCAAAGTTCAGGGCATACAGTACTGGTATATATTCAATAGCCTCTCTAGAACCACAGTTCAAATATATCGCTATGATGACCTGCAGATTATATGGTAGGGAGGACACCACACATTTTTTCCTTCAGTGGGTGCCTCTAATTCACACGGTCACCGAAGGTTGTTCCTTCGACTGGGCTAAACTGTTGTCTGATAGTTTGACTAGTCGAGTTACAGAGTATCGAGCGTAGAGAGAGAGCAGAAAGATTGCTTCATTCTTTATGTCCATGTATATCATGGACACCATGTGTTTTCTCACACCTTTTCCCTTGATGAGTTGGAGCTGGACTCCATTGAAGGCTGAACCCATCCACGTCTACCATTCAAAGTTGTGGGAAGACAAAGCCTCAGATTTTGTGTATGAAATTTTTAACTGGGTGATGGTACCATTGCATGTCACTATCTTCGGCCACCCGCCACCCAGGATCTCAGCTAGTATCACAGTAAACCTGAGCAGTATAGCCGACTGGTATGTGGAAGCATAATTTTCATATCTCAGGGTTTTCGGTGCTTCTGTTCCTCTGAATGCCCTACCATTATTCATACCCGATAGGCTAGCTTTCTGTGAGGTTTCCAGACAAACTGTAATCGATGGCATAAGCAAGGAGCTTAAGGGATACTCTAAGAAGGTATGGCCACCTTTTCCTATTCATCTACATTCCTATTCTTTGTTAGATTTCGGGCATGCTAAAGCTGAGGCAGAAGCCCTGGAAGACCTGAAATTGGTTCATGTTGAATTCAAAAAGCACGATCCATAGAGGGTCGTAAGTAATCACTTGGCCAGTTGTGGGCTAAAAAGGTTTGAACATGAAAATTCACCCTCGGATGACATTTTCCGAGGCACGCGATCTTATTCCGAGGTGTTGGCTCGGATACAAGCCCTGGCTTCTGAAGAAAGGGCTAATGTTTTGAAATTTCAAGAAGATCGGAAAATTTTTCTTCCCCCAGTATTGTGGGACTAAAATCCAATAACAGTAGAGGTGCAGCAAAAGGGAGCCGAAGGCTAAAAATATTCAGCATCCAGAAAAGAAGAACACTAGGACAGGGAGGAGCAAACTAAGAGTCCAAAACCAGAAATAAAAACTCTCGATCCACCGAAGAAGCAGACTCCATTTGCCACTCCAGGTCAGTCAGCTAAGAAAATCAAAGATCCCATCACCTCCATTACTCCCTTACAGTCAACTCAAGTGAACATAGACTTAGGGTGGATTTTTAACGAAGAATTGAGACCTGTAAGGATGGAAGAGATTCCACCAAATGAGTTCTTTTTTGATAAAAAGAGAAAAGTGGTGGTAAAAAGAGAATTCTATCAAGAAGAGGGATCAACAACCAAGAAGTTAAGGTGTTGACCGACAGGAAAGACAAGAAGAAAGAAGAGTTTGCGATAGAAATAGCCGGGACATTAGGGGCGTATTCTATGGCAAACCAATTTTCAGTCGAGGTTTTGAAAAATCAACTGAAGAAAAAAAATCGCCTCATCAAAACCTTAGAAGCTAGACTAGCCAGAGTAGAGGAGGTTGCCTAGGACCAGGCAAGCGTAGGAATAGAACAAGAAAGAATGGCCGACAAAAAGGAAATTGATCTTCTCAAAGCTAAGCTCGAGCAAGCAGAGCTGGTAGCTCAGACTAGTTAGATACAGGTGGGCCAACAAAAAGACTTGATTGAGCAGCTGCAGGTTAGATCAGAGTTAGCTGAAAGCCAAGTTATAAACATCGAGATATTCCAGTCTCAGGCTATGGAGATTCGGAGCAGATTTTCTGTAGCCCAACAAAGTTTACTTGCCAAGATAGAGACGATTCGGGAAAATTGTCTGCTTATTGATCAAGTATCAGAAAACTTATCTGTCAGAGAGAGAGAATCTGGAGCAGCTCGGGTCGCATTTCAATAAGCTGTAATAGCTACAACGAACAAAGAATCGAGAAAAAGTTCAAATTTTTTCATTTAGGAACATACCCGAGGTAATATTTTGTTGAAAGAATGGGAACGCAACATCTCAGAAGGAAAATTGCAATCTAAGAAGATAAGGAAATCCTATGAAGAGGCTTTCAATTCCATAGACGAAAATTTGTTGGGCATTGATAGCAAGAGTAATGCTGAGACGCTGAGCCAAATGGATATGGTGAAACTCTCACTTGATATAAATGAAAAAGAAGAAAGAGATTCGGCCAAAATCTCACAAGTAACTATGGCAGACATAGTTCAAATAGATAAATGTATGATTAAACCAAGTGTGCAATTGTGTGCTATTGACATCCTAGACTGACAGATGGAAGAAAGGTTGCCACAATTAGTCTGAGATTGTTACTCTTTTGAGTCCAATTGTCAAGCGAAACCTTCAAGGTTGATATCTCGGCCGATGGAAAGATGTGTCACTTGTACCGAGCATGCGAGAGGACAAGCTTCTGGTACCAAATAAAGACAGAGCTAAAGAAATGAAACAATTGATCTCCTTCTTGTTGTAACTGAAAATCCTGGAACGATTGAGATTCCATCATATGTAAATCTGTATAAATATACAATAGAAGGAAGGAACAAGGGGCTAGACCTTTTTGGGTTGATTGTAATAGAGATTTTCTATATTGAGAGTTAATATAAAGCAAATCCGAATATTCTCAATTCCGTCATGACTGTGTTATGAGTTTGTTTCCTTGTATCTCATATTTCATTTCATTTCATATATGTATCTGATGAATGCTTCGCTATAATTTAGTACAACCTCTACTATAGTGAATGAATTCTAGTTTTCTATATTGTTTACTATTTTTCCTCTGTACCAGCTATCAGCAGGTATAAGACCAGTGAACACTTTAGATTTCTATATATATTTTATGCTTCATCATGTTATTTCCTTACCTTTTTCTTCTTCTGTTTATAAGTGAGATTCTCCCTTGATAGGAGCCTTACATGATAGACAACTTAATGTTTTCTCCCACTTCATACATCTCTATCAAAATATAACTCAGTTATGGGAAAGGGCCTTTGGTTTGCACCCTATTTTCACTTATGGAACTGTAAACTCTCCTTTGTACGACTGAAATTGAGACAACACCTAAAATTCCCCTGAGATTTTCTTATCATTCTGTTCCTCTATGACTATCCCTGTAACAAGACAACCTAATATCGAACCCGGACTATCAAATCAAACACATATTGCCTTAAATATTTTTGATACTATTCTTAAAACAACCACTACCCGAGTTGAACTCGAACGTTCATAGGCAACGATTGAAAGGGATATAACCATCTAGGAAAAGTTGGAAGGTAGACAACGCCAACCCAAAAATCATCCCTAGCTTCCCTTGCCGAAGGTTGACATTTCTTCCTTTTTTACCCCTTACTCACTTTTAGATGCCTAGACACTGTACTTCCAAGCCTTAAGTACAGACTCTAGAACAACAACATCCATGAATGGAGGAGGGAGAGACATCTTATAAAATCCATCATTATAGACTAGCTATTGGCAGATTGGTTCACGAAGTTGCTTCTACCGCCTATTGCACAAGATGATTCCATGGGAGGTGTTGTTATCAAGGAGCAAGCCATTAGCCATTCTCAATACCTGGACTTGGTATATTCCCAATATGACACTTTCTATGATGTCATTCCGCATGCTCCCCGACCGTTGACAGATCCATCCCGCCCCGCACAAGACACCCATGCTTATGGCAATACCAAATCTACTACCACTCCTCTGAAATCCTCTGAGGTGAATTTGGTACAATCTAGTTTATCCCAACAACTTGGAGGAAAGAAGAAAAATAAGAATAAATCTAAATCATCTTCGAACCAGCGGGAAGGTAACAAAACTCTTGATCCAACCACTGAGAACAAGCCTAAACAAAAAGCCAAGTATCCCCTCCTTATTTGTGCAGAGGATCATTAGAAATAGGATTGTCCCCGTCGAGATGAAGTCAATCAATTTCTTAAAGGGGACCTCATCCTGATGTCTTGACTAATCCCTTTCCCCCTCAACAACAACAAATATTTGCCCAAAAATTCCGCTCCTTTGCAAGAAGGTAATGTAGGCCATCCTCCTCAAGAGGATGATTCTTCTAGTGCCCATAGACTTGAACATGTTTTCATGTTTAATACTATTGACCTCACAAATAGGACCAAGAATTATGTGGTTGTTCCAAACAAAAATACTCCTGGAGGTGATAATGATAAAGTCTCTACTTTATATGTTTCTCCTCTACCTTCTAGCTCTCTCCAGATAGAGAATCTCACATTTGACTCAGTATTGTGCCCATCGAAGCATACAATTCAAAAGTTGGATTTTAATCCCAATGCTCATGCCACTCAAAAGTATAATATTGTTGAGGATTTGGCACTAGCACCTTGCACCATGTCGACTCTCAAAGTTCTGTAGAACTGTCCCAACCAACACAACACACTATTTTATGCTATAGGAGCCATAGATTCTGAGACTTCTAATGTCATCATGTTTAGTCTGGACCACTTTAAACCAAGGCTGTCCTACAAACTCACTTTTCAAATTTGATCTGTTGTTCGTGGGAAAATCATCCATTGTACCATCTTGGAAAAAAAAAGCCTTCACCTGCGTCATGTCGTTAGCCTGTTGGAAAGTCATTGGCTCTCCTAGTATCAACCATTCACCCACCACCCTCAAAGATTTTGATGGACGTGATTTTGAACCATATGGGATCTTGAATTCGTTAGCTATGGATATAGGGGGGGAAATCGTTTCAGTAGAGGTGGAAGTGGTTGATGCACCCCTTGATTACAATTTATTTATTGGTCACAGTTGGTTTTACGCCATGTCCATTGTTGCTTCGTCGGTCTTCCTTACATTGCAATTCCCTCATCAAGGGAAAATTGTAACAATTGACCAGATCGACTACTTTCCATACTGCTCCCAATAGAACAAATACGATCCTGTTAGTTGGAGATTTTCAAGTGACGTACTATAGTGTAGGGGTCGATCTTCCTAAAGACTCTACCCTTATGGGAACTTTCCATTTACCTTCCCCTAAACTTACTGACCTGACTTCAACGATTAATGTAATTTCATCCATGGCATCCCAATCCCTCAGATCTTTAAATCCTTGGGTTGTACCTAGTTTTTCTAAGCTTGAATTATCCAGTGCCACCATGCCACTACGTCTCACTGAGGCCACTTCTCCTGCCATTCAGACCACCTATTTCATTTCGGATCCTCCTGACCTCTCTTTGATGGTGTCATATCCTCAACCTTCTTTTCCTCCACCCATTAGTTCTCTTTCTTCTTCCCCATCTAGTGAACATAGTCCTATTAGTAACCAGAAGTCTAAACGAGGAAAGAAGAAGAGTCGACAGAGGAAATGACACTTGGAGGGAAGGTCTCCAGTTGCTAGACATCAAGCTGGATTCCAACTGCTAGTTTCCATCTATCTAGCTGGGGGAAAAATACCTCTAGAGAGACACGTTGCTAGGAGCGATCCTCATTTGGGGGTTGTTCCCATCGTCACATAGTAGTATTATCTAGACCAAGCTCAGTATTTTTTATTTCTCGTGCTTGTTAATACATGCAAATAGGTTACCGAGTATACTTTTATCTCTTTTTCAAACTCGTCAAAGCTATACAAAAAAAGAACTCTTTGGAGTCTCCTTTAATCTCTTTTCAGACTCCCTAAACATGAAAATATTGTTGAGTGAACTTGTCTCCTTTCACACTTGTTAAAAGGATTAGACATGGCATATTTTGATGTTTGGTTTATCTCTTTTTTAACTTCCAAATCATTAC
Organism: Picea mariana; assembly: GCA_032191745.1. NCBI lineage: Eukaryota > Viridiplantae > Streptophyta > Pinopsida > Pinales > Pinaceae > Picea > Picea mariana. Next base: position 42,868 of record JASDQU010750742.1, read on the forward strand.
TTTACGAAAAAGGACCTTATTACAGAGAACTATTTAAGCTATTTTCAAACTCCTTAAAAAATGAAAAGATTGTCGAGCCATCTTGTTGACTTTCATGCTCGTTAAACTGAATTAGAAAGCACGTATGTTGAGTGATAGTTTATCTCTCTTTTTCGGTCTCATCAGACTATTTACAAAAAAGGAACACCCTGGCCATGTTGGTTAGGAGAGTTATCACAAGTATTGGTTTATACTTTTTTGGGCCCTGGAGACTAACTTTATGAAAAATTTCAGTGTGGAGTCTTCTTTCTCGACTCTTTTCAGACTCTCAAAATATGAAAAGACCATCGAGTTTCCCTTCTCTATACTTGTAAAACTAAAGAATGAAGGACCCTTTTTTGGGACCGAGCATCTGTTATTCTCCTCAAGCCCATTAACAAACAAAGAGGTATTCATTCACCATGATGGGGGGAAATTGGGAAGTGGGTCGAGTTCTTATATATTAACGGAAGCTATTTTGTCGCCCTTGAACATGGCACTTGTCTCCACCTTGGGTTATCTGCTTGTCTCCACGTCATTTCAATCCTATGTGTCATCATAATATTTTGAAGAGAACCATTGGTTGTCACCGCATCTTATTTTGTTCCATATGTTGTTGAGTCAATATTTCCAATTCATCTATCGTGCCACCACATGTTCAAGGGAAGTCAACCTCTACAATTTCATTTACCGTCATCCTCATGTTAGTTCACACTCATTTGATCCATCATTATTCTTCACTATTCTACATTTGTTTCGTGTCGATGATGGGTGATACATCATGACCCTCCTTCGATGAGTCTATTCTTGTCGACTTCAACACATCATCCGAGAACTAGACTTAGAAACCAGTTAGTACCTTGGAACTTGCATGCCTCAATGGTAGGTTTCCTCACATTTGACAATGGGTTTACATCATCAACCTCTGATAAGATGATTCCATGACTATTTGAATTCAACTCATTCATTCACACTCGTTGGAATGTACTGGCGGTGCCTTGGGAATCATTGTCATCATTGGTGATCTCCCTCACACTTGTTAATGATTTACATTGTTGATCGATAATCAAGTGATTTCTACCATGTTCAACGTCAACACATTTATTCACATGGTTAGAATCGTACCAAGTTTCATATGGAGACGAAGACCCTGGGACCCTTTTGTGGCACTCCTTTCACATTTGTGCCAATCTCAGGCTATGATGGAGATTGTGAATTTTGATGTGATAATCGTACTATCCCGATGTATATTGTTACATAGATCCACGTTGTGTTGGTCTATGGCTATGTTCTATCATGTTGTAGATTCACTGTGTACAATATCGTGGCTACATTATGATCAAGTTGTAGAGATATGGATCTAAATTGTATGTTCAATGACCATATCCTTTGTCCATACTCTCATGGATCCGTAGTGTATTGGTCGACGACCATGATTTGAATCCATTTTATCCAAGCATGGGTATGCCTACCTCAGGATGATATATGCATATTGATTGATGGTTGTATGAAGCTTCCGATAGGTTTCCTACTTCAATCCCTCGACATACACAATTTTTCAAAGTGTTTCAGCTATCATTTTCTTTTCTGACCTCACACTTTGGGGGGCATCTGTTATACACCATTTTGTCACACCTAGTAAAGTGTCACAAGTGTTGCATATCACTTTGCTAAGTGTCACAATTGTGACATCTCACCCTGAAAGTGTCACAACTGCATTGGAGTATGATTAAAAAGTGTCACGGCCTAAATGTCATGCTTTTCTAAGTATTGCAACCTTGACACCATGTAAAAATCACATGTCATGATCCCTAGTGAAGTTAGAGGAGCAAAACCATCATTTGGAGGTCGAAAACCCACCTTTACCCTTGTCTTTCTAGCCTTGTTTGACTAAGGACGCCCCCCTCCCCACTCTGTGGGAGCATCCCTCTTCATTTTCTAGTTCAAAGGGGGCGTGTAGGATGCCCTGTTTGCGTCTTGGCGGGAGCATCCTTGCAGATAAGTCAAAATCCCATAGATCTAGGGATAGTTTCGGGAGGGATCTGGGTGATTCTTGGGTTTTTCTTCTTGTTTCCACTCAGATTTGGTTCGACCATATTGAGAGAGGTTATAACCAACCATAAGGATAACATGAAGATTAATCAAATCTTACCCTATCCCCCTTATCCTCAACTACATTTCCTAATTACTCTAAGTGGTTAGACCTTCATGATCCTATATAACTAGGGATATTCAGAGTGAGAAGGGGAGAATGAGAATAGGATAACAAAGTGTTGATCTTGAGAGTAAGGATATCAAGTGAGGTTCTTTCTCATAAGGTGTGTATTTGAGGACCTAAGTTTTGGAGACTTTGAAGGGCTACAACACAGATCATGTTGTAAGTTTCATGTTTCCAATTTAATGATAACTTGGCCTATTTCTCATTCCACTTTGTTTAGTGCTTGGTTAGTGCCTCTATCCTTGTTTGTTAGATAAGATTGTTGTTATCTAACATTGGAGAGCAGTAGAAAGATGGAATTTATTGTTTTTGCAGGTTAAGCTCATGGGAAAGCACTCAGATTTGGAGCTCAACTGCTAAAGGCTACAGGTACAACCTACAGAATTAAGCACACAAATCCTTTCTCTCTCTCCTTTTAATCTATAAAAAAAGAACACAGGACAAGTATATTAGAGTACAGGGAACCATTTGTTTTAATTGTCTCAATTGCAGGAAACCCAGTTGAGGGGGCTTCCACCTGTACGTGGGGATTTTCTCACCACAAATAGTCACTTCATACTCTTTTTACACTAAATAGAGTTCTGATAATCCAAAATAAATTTGATAATTACCATCTAAAAATAAAACAAGGTTCCTTAAAAATAGGCCACATCCGATCTCATACACTACATAACAACATCTCGAATCAAACAAAATTTTGACTAAAAGATAGACATAACAAGAAGTCGTTATCATGAGCGTATCAAATTGTTTATAATTCTCTCGTAATGATTTTCAATCTGATGTCTTGTATAACGATGCTTTAAATTATTTCCAGGAAGAGTTGTATAACGATATTTAATCAAGATTCATTAAAGGTCTCAATTGCAATTAGAGCCATGTCATAGCATAATTTCAAGGTATTAAAAAAACATCATAAATGTGATAAACGAGAATTTCTGTTCAATATTTAACTCCTTGAAATATAATTGAGAAACTTGACTCTCATCACATCATTTATGTAAAACCTTTTGGTGACTTCATTATTATTAGTTTATAACAAAAAGTATGGCGCATTATGCAAATATAATTTCAAACAAGACATCATGATGTAATCAAAGTGTTATTCAATAAAAAAAAGTTTTAAAAACAAGAATGGATATATAGTGAAAGAAAATAAAAAGTCCTTTATATCTTTTAAGACAAAATAAATATTCAAGTAACTTAAAATCATAAATGAAAATCTTGATTATGATAATAATCATAACTTAAATCCATTAGAATCATCCAGTAGTATTGGAAGACATAAAAAAAAATTCCTCGTAGTTATGTTTAATCATGAAATTTAAAACAATGAACAAAATAAATAATTGAAACCATGATGAGTGTGAGGAAAAACATCAAAATTTATTACAGTATCCAGCCATGATGCAATAATGTCCAACGAAAATCAAACCAATCACCTATAAAATGACAAATGGTAGAATATTTATATGGCCAAAGAAAATCAATCAAAGATAAAAAGAAAATCGATATTAAAAAACAAATAGGGACCCTAATTCGTCCATTAACATGATAAGAAAATAAGGGGGTTGTTGTTTGCCACAACATGTTTCTATTGTCTTAGATTAGGGAGAAAGGGACCTAGATTCGAAGAAAACAAAATTTCTTTGCAACTAAATCCAAAGTCATATGTGGTGTGTTTTGTAGGAAGTCTTGTTTATGACAACTATAATAGGAACAGAGTTTCCCTTCTTGACAAGCTAGATTTGGAGCCTGTAGACGATGTCGGCCCAGGAAAGTGTAGAGAAAGTTTTAAGCTCACACATGTCAATATGACATTATTTGACAGGTTCCATGTAGGTGATAGTGTATTTGATGGTGGTGTCATTCATGGTCTTGATGCAGTAGACATGCAGAACAACAATGACATGTTTTGTTGGCATTTTAATGATTATGAGTAGAGTTGTGTTGGGATAGTGCTTGAATACCATTCTCTTAGCAACTTTGGAGAGTTCGTTCATTCTCATTCAAAATTTGCATATGATGATCTTATTGGCACTAATAATGATTCCTCGCTTCCTGAAAGCCTGAAGTGAAAATAGTACACTATGATTCTTGACAAACCTTTTTATGATACAAATAATGGGTATGACCTAAGGGAGGCTTGGAGGACCAAGAAAGTTTTCTCTCCAATTGATGACATTCATATTGATTTGCTCCACACTTTGGATGAGGATTACACTATCATCTGTAAAAATACAAAGGAAACAACTAGATATTGTGAGAGGAACTATACCACTGGTAGTTTGAATGATGAACTAAAGCTAAAATATATACTTGAGAAGCAAAATTGCTTGGAATATGACAATAATGGGGGTTTTCCATTGAATTTTGGGGTCATTAGTGAAATAGAGGAGCATATAATAGATTTAGGGCCTTTAAGAAATGAAACCTTTACCTTACTTCTTATAAGATAGGTCACCCATGCTATAGGATTTTCATCACTCTGTTTTGATGATTTCTTCACACCCCATCTTTAGCTGAAGCACATAACATAATACAAGGAACTGAAAAAGGTACATGTTGAATAATTTGGAAGAGACAAAATTGTTAAAATTAATGTTGGATATAATGAAGGAAAAACCAAAACCATTTGGTACACAATTCAAGTCCTAAAATAAGAAAAGAGCAATCTACTACAAGTTGAGATTCTGCATCAAGGGATTGAATAGTTTCCTCTAGTGGCTGAGCTTTATGATAGAAAAGGTTATAAAATTGGTGGACATATTGATTGTTGGCACAAGGGAAGACCCAAGGTTCAATGCTACACGCACCAACAAAACCCTAACTAATGACCCTTTCGACAACACCTGCGAAGAAGATGAAGTCTCACCCGAGGTAGAGGTAGGGGTGGTTGTAGGAATCTAGTGTTTGCAACCTTAGCTGGGACACAGATATGTGATTGGAACACTTAACAGAGCACTTAGCAATGCTAGTTCATCAATAGTTAACTAATATCCACTCTGTAGATAAAACCCTAATCATAGAGCATTGCGGTATTCATTCAGATCCAAGGCATCTCGTAGCACTTAGCATAAGGATATAGATTATATCTAGCAGATTCAAGCACTAAGCACATTCACATAGGTCATATCTAGCATCCATATACATCATTAAGCACAAAGCATCAACATATCTATCTATCTATATCAAAGCTCTTAGCAAGTAAACACATAAACACATCAATACATCACACAAAGCATAGAAACACAACATGTACGTGGTTCACCCCCACCCTAGGGCTACATCCACCAAATCTTATATTCTTTATTATCTTTAGTCAAGCTTCTTACAGGAACATAACATCAAAATCCTACTTCGCAGAAGATAGGAGATTTGTGCGCACTCAGCCAGATCCTCCTTCTTCGAGCTAGGGTACGACACCAAGCCTTTACACAGTCTCTTACAATACTTTCACTTAGCCTTGCAAGCCTCACACAGTATGCACAAAGCACTTACAACTGTTGATCACATAGATCGAACACTAGCACTTAGCACTACTTACAACTTCTCCTTCATTACATCGCCTAGTCTTCTATATATATTAAAAAATTGGGCCTATATAGGGGTAAACCCATGGGTCGACATTCCCATTCCCGTTACATAATCCCAAAACCTAAAATCCCTAAAAAGGGGCTGAGATCCTGTGATCTTTGCTTCATCTTGCGCTCCTCCTTTGACAACTTGTCGAAGCCCCAAAAATAGGTCAAACATGACCAAGAATCCTCAAAACTTGGTCAAGGGCCAATAGGCCCCCAACACTTACCTGTGACTCATCTCGAGTCACTCTGGTCTGGTTAGTTCTGCTTGAAAAGCCTCGAGTTTGGCTTGATCTTCTTTGACTTGTTGTTGTGCCGTGGCTTCTTGTTCAATGAACTTTTGGATGATTGCGTCGTTGACAGGTCCCTCTAGGCACTGTTCAGCTGCAGTGGCAACTTGCTCCAATTCCGCTCCTCGACCTTCGATCTTTGTGAACAATTGGTAAGCCTCATCCTGTACAGGTTGGAGTCATTGAGTCACTTCCATGACTCTACTATGAATAGTGTGGACCTGCTGTTGGGTGGTGTGCTGCTCTTAGGATCGCTTCATTCTTTCCACAGATGACAGGGGCTTCAAATGCGCCTGTATTGTCTCTGCTTACTGCTTCGCTTCATGGAGTTGTGACTCTAGTGCCTTCAATTCTAGATTCTCAGTGAGTTTCTCATACGTCTGGGCACTGCAATTACTCAATTTCTTTCATTCCATGGCAAGGAATTTTATTCTTTCAACTGTGCTCCAGGAAGTTGCTTCTCTTTGATCCCTTACATCTTGTGGAGTGTCGGGCACTGTGCGTAGCTCTAAGTCTGCTATTCGTTGCTGTAGCTGTTGGATAGCTTTTGCGAGCTTCTCTACTTGATGTGTGACTTGGTCTTCTGCCTGTGGTTCTAAGCCTGTCATGGAGTGAACTGCTCTGTTGACCGCTTCTTTCACTTCGAGTTGCTCCGCGAGCAACTTTTCATTTCCTTGTTGCATCTGTGCTTTCTCTTCTTCAAACTTTCCTTGGAGAGAAACCTTTTTCTGTTCTGCAACTCTGCGTTGTTCTATGAGTATGCCTTGCACTTGCTTCAAGGCCTGGGTGTCTTGTTATGTTTCTTCTTGTGCTCGTCGAAGGCGAGCTTCGGTTGCATCTGCTAGTCGGTGGAGTTGGGCTGGCTCATCTCCCAACTCTAGTTCTCCTGATGGAAGGGGTGCAGTGGAGACTGCGCGACTGGACTGAAGGGTCTACTGTACCCCTCGAAGTTCAACTTCAATTCTATCGTACATTTACTCCTTCTTTGCTTCTTGTTTCTCCACGATTTCCAACGAAGTGTTCAGGGCTGCTATGAGGAAGTCAAAATCGTCGGTGGTGAGTACAGTCTGCATCTTGGTCATGGTGGCTCTTAATTTCTTTGTGAAGAAGGTTTCAGGGGTGAAACCTTCCTCTTCTTTAGGGGATAAACCTTGTGTATGGGTGGTTTTACTTCGCCTTACTTCTGTTCAGTTTCTTTGTCATTTATCTCTTCGCCATCACCCCCTCGGTCAGGTGATATTGAGGCAGTATTTCATGAGGTGCTGCCTAAGTCTTGGACCTCTTAAGTATTCTTCCTTCTACTGGTTCTGAGTGTGTTCTGTTCTTTGTGAGTGTCCTTTGGGCTATCAAGATCAAACATTTCTGCAGGGTTGGCGGGAATAAGGAGGTCAACTAACTAGTCCTTAGTGATCTTCTGAAGGTATTCTTCCGTAAGTTTATAGTATGACCGGAGCTGCTCCTTATGTTCATCTGCTCGCACTATAATGTATATGAAGTGCCAATTTGCGTGGAACTTCATCAAGGGTTGGAATCCCTATAAGGTGTTCGGAGTCATGCAAGGTTCAACTTCGATGACTCTCTTCAGCTAAAGGTAATATGTATTAAAAACATGTTCGACTGCCACTATTTGTTCATATCACTCAAGTACCAGAGTGTGGTGAACTTCGCAGCAAGTGACTCGAACGGTTCAATATCTGGGAAGTTCACACCTTCTAGCATCTCCCAAGAAACAAACACGATGAGGATCAGGAGCCAGCTAAAGTGAAATTCATAACCCTGATCCTATGCTTCTCGGTAGTCTAGTTTCAATTGATTAACTAGGTACTTTGCCCAGTTCATCTGTAGGCCTTCTAGACACTTCCCTATGAGGTCAACAACAAATCCTGTGACCTGCATAGGTCGGTTCTTCCATACCATATTTCCAACTATTAGTTGACATGCTAGGCGCATTGTGCCACTATGGATGGAAGCTACCTTGTAGCCTCGCATCCCCTTTTCAACATTGTTGTATGTATCCTTGATCTTCTGTGCTAGTGCGTGATATGTGGCTTTTCCTAGATAGAACTCCTGTGGATTAGGTCATTGCATGCTCAGTCCTATGATCCTATGGATCAATGTCGGATCGACTGTGATATGACAGTCTAGCCATAAGTAGCCACCATGGTAACATGAAAGTAATAGCTTGACACATGCATTGACTTCCTGGTACCTTCTGAAGTGTGGGATTTTCATGACATTCAATAGGGTAGACTACGCGAGGTTCAGAGTCCATGACTGGGGGATTATCTTTGAATTATTCCCCTTCGTCTTGGTCAAGTATTTATACAGGGCAAGCATACTATAGATCTCGCGATCTCCTAAGTTGAAGTTGCTGAACTTCAACATGGCGATCTTGTCGTGGTCTGCTCGAACTGCATGTATCCCCTTTGGTAGGTATGTAGTAACTATGGTGTACTCGAAATATCTTGGCACACTATCATGACTCACCGTGTTTGCCAGAGGCAGGATGTAGTCGGACAATATGATCAGGATCAGCTTTGCATTCGTCGATGACGCTTGTACACCTATAGACATTACTCTCTCAAACATTACTTGTTCGTTCATGAGGTCGATGAGTACTTCCTTCACAGATTCTTCGACTGCGACAAGTTCTTTGGACATACGCGCTCGTGGTTTCAATATCTCGGGATCGAAGAGTAACTAGTCACTGCAACGGGATGGATGGCAATAGCACGATGAACACTGTGAAAAATAACCGAATCTGCGTGCTCGGATAATCACGATTAGAAAAAGTGTTCTTGGTGCATGGTGCGGCGGGATAAATAGGTAACTCGGCAACATATCTCTTGCAACGGGTGAGAAGCCTTCATTAACTCAGTTATGTCAGCTACAACACTGTCCAATGGTTTGGTGGCAGACTTTCTAACCATAAATGCCTTTCTATCCATTCGGGGGGTCGGTCTAACGGTTATACTGTTCCCAACGACTATATTGCTTTGCCATGGCAAAGTGCCATATGACGTTGTTTGATATCCTGATGAAGTTCCAATTTTGCAAATTTTCCTTCTGCGAAGTTCCTTTTGGAACCTTCTGTAACTTTTAGATATTGGCTCTTTTCTTACTTAGTTTTCTATCCTTCTTTCTAGTGAGATTCGTCTCGGTATTCCTTTTTCCATTCTGATTCTTATCTTCTTTTAGTAGAGTAACTTCGCGTTGTTGAGATTCTTTCCTAAGATTCAAGGGTAATACTTCTTCTTTATTTGGAATAGGAACTTCAGTCTTCTATGGGTCCTCTAGTGTTCTTGCAACTTCAACATCCAAGTCTCTGGGGTTAAATAACTTCGATCTGTTCTCCCGTTCTTCAATCAAGTGTGCAATCCTCCTAGCCATGATATCTTTTAACTCTTGCTTCTTCTACTCTAAGAATTCTTCTTCCTTCCTTCTGGCATGATCTCTTTCAATCCAAGGTTTTCCTAGTAACATAGAAAATAATGTGTTGTTCTTGGTAAATTTAACAATCTCAAAATCTTCCTCTGTCGAAGTTCCATGGGAATTCATAGATATTTGGGTGAGATTTCCACATAGGTCTATCAGTTTTCCTCTGAATAATCCTATTCCTCTCAATGAAGGAATCATAGCAGGTTTCCCTAAAATTTCCCACGTTCTTTCTGTCATGATATTCACCTGTGTTTCCTCATCCATAACATAGTCAATGTTGAAGTTTCCTATTCTTGCTTCGATGTAATCTTTTTCCTTGAATATTTATGATAAGCTGACATGTCGGTGGTTGCTCATGGTTTCTTTCATCTGTAGCAATACTTTCTCTGATTCTTTCTGGGGTTCTGCCATAATCTTAGTTTTTGGATCTGCCTTAGGGTTTTCTTTTCTGTTGATTAAGGTTGGTTGTCATTGATGTCAACCCTTGAAGAAAGACCCATAGCAAAAAAGTTTGGGTAATGGAACTTATATTGTTTGATGTAAATATGACTCATTATTGTTTTTTCATTGTTGATAAGAAGTAAATATGGATGAACTCCAAAGTGGTCCCCTTATGGTGAAAGCCCTCACGAGAAGACGCTTTGTAAAGTAAGAGA
>JASDQU010750743.1:1925-21388 GCA_032191745.1 Picea mariana
CACTTAGTAATTTCTCCATTAACTTTATTATTTAAATAATTTCTTTTGTATCCACTTTGAATTATAGTACACTCATCACTTCACTTTATTATTTAAATAATTTCTTCTTTGCAACCACTTTGACTACTTTGAGCTTTTGGGGCTTCTAGATAACTCATGAGGGTTCTCCAACTTCACATGGCCATAACTCTCTAACCGTGAGGAGTTATGTGATGTTCCACATACCACCGGAAATGGAATGACATGTACTATCCATATAGAATAGTATTACCTTCAAATATATTAAAACTCATACCATTATATATCAAACAAACTTGGGTCCATTACCCAAACCTTTGTGCTACCGTAATTCTCTACCAAACTTTCTTCAAGGGTTGACATCAATGAAAACCAACCCAAATAATAAACATCATGAATACACCTTTTTAACAATGAAACATGAAAAAAATTATGAATTTTCAAATTATAAGGGAGCGCTAGTTGGTAAGCCACTGGTCCAATTTGATCTAGGACTTCAAAAGGTCCATAAAACCCTGGTGCTAACTATGAACAACTTCCTAATTTTAACGAACTCTTTTTCTCTTTAACTTTAGATATACATGTTATCCAAAATTATATTCTTTATGTAGTCTCTTTTGGTCTGCATAAATTTGATGTCAATCCTGCGCAACCATTAAATTCTATTGTACCTTCCTGAATATCTGTTCAATTTCTTGGAGCATATCTGGTCCAGCCATTAGTTGATCAAATGTATTATTCCCAACTGACAGGATTCATACATTTTATGCCATATAAATTTCGAAGGGACTCATTTTTGTTGATGCTTGATAATCGTTATTGTAAGTGAACGCAACTAAGTGTAAGTAATCTTCCCACTTGGTTGGTTTCTTCCTTACATACATGCATAACATATATTCAATAATCCGGTTTGTATGTTCTGTTTTTCCATCTTTTTGTGGATGATAACTTGTACTAAAGTTTAAATTAGCTTCCAGACCTGTAAACAATGTCTTCCAGAAATTTGATGTAAACTCAACATCTCTATCTGAAATAACCATTTTAGGAATTCCATGCAACCTAAATATCTCTTTCATGAAAATTTATGCAATATTGATATCTTTATAGGTAGATTTCATAGGTATGAAATGAGTAGACTTAATCAATTTATCAACTACTACCATAATAGAATCATGTTGTCTTTGAGTTTTAGGCAAACCTGGAATGAAATCCATAGAAATAATTTCCCATTTCCATTCTGGAATTGGTAAAGGTTGTAATAAACCTGTTGGATGTTGATGTTTATCCTTCACTTGTTGACAATCTAAACACTTAGATAAATAATCAGTTGTTTCATATTCCATATTAGGCCAATAAAATTGTTTCCTCAAAGTTGTTATCATTTTTTGATACCCTAGATAACCATAATAGGGCTTATTATGCATGTCATTTAAAATTACCAAATTTAAATAAGCAGAATTAGGAACGCACATTATGTTTTTGAAACTTAATATTCCATCTTTGTCGATGTCGTATTCTATCCCATTCAAATATCCTTCATTTTCTATTGTTTTTATGTATTCAACATCACTAATGCATGTATATTTAATTATGTCCTTCAAATCACTTTCTATTTTACTGATCATTACCTCATAGATTGCATTATCTCTTCGACTAAGTGTGTCTACTACTTTATTTTCCTTCCCTTTGATGTGTTGAATTTCAAAATCAATTTCACTTAAAAAGACTAACCATCTTGCTTGTCGTGCATTAAGATATTTTTTACTAAACATTTTAATCTAGTGTTGAGGATTGTAACTTTGATGTTCTTCCTGATATTTCGAATAAATTAGTATATCATCAATAAATATCAATTCAAATTTATCTAAGTATTTACTGAAGATACTATTCATCAAGCACATAAAAGTTGTGGGTGCATATGTAAGTCTAAATGTAATTACTACAAACTCGTAATGTCCATAATGTGTTTTAAAAGTTGTTTTGTTGATATCTTCATCATTTATTCTTATTTGGTGATAGCCAAAGCTTAAATCCAACTTAGAAAATATTTTTTCTCCCCCAATCTGGTCAAATAGGTCATTGATCCTTGGCAATGGATACTTATTTTAAATCATCATTTTATTGAGTTGACAGTAATGAATACACAGTCGGAGAGTTCCATCCTTCTTTTTGACAAATAATACTGATGCTCCCCATGGCAAGACAATTGTTCTAATATATTGTTTATCCAATAATTCTTGTAGCTATATTTTTAATCCAGTCAACTCAGGAATACTCATTCTGTATGGTGCCTTGGATACCGGTGCATATCTAGGTAACAAATCAATAGAAAAGTCTATCTCTCTTTTCGTAGGTAGTTCGGGTATTTCTTCTGCAAATACATCCTGAAATTCTTGAAGAACAACAAAATCTTCTAACTTCAATTTATTTTCTTCATTTAAAGAATTTTTCACTTGAATAACATATCTCTTATCCTTTACTAATTCACTTCTTTAATTGTAAGGGTGATATTTGTATTATAGAAGTTCATGCTTACTAATTCCTTGAACTGTTCTTTTTATTCCACTTTTATATTTGTAAGTAAACATTTTTTCATAACAATTAAGTACAACTTTATGATTTTGTAGCCAATTCATACCTATAAGTATTTCATATGATCCTAAAGGTAAAAAAATTAAATTCACTTTAGTTTCATGACCATGTATTTCCAATTTGTAGTCGGAAATGAACTTAGTTGATTTTCTTTTAGTATCTCTTGCTAATTGTACCAACCAAGATTTATAATGTTTTACTTTTTCCAACTTGCATAAGTCTACCAAAGATGGATTACTATAACTTAAAATTTATCCTCAGTATATTAAAATAGAAAATTGTATGTTTACCATCAATTTCCACAATGGTAGATTGATGATCTATTTGTCTACCATCTAGAGCAACATTCATTCTATAAATACTTTTGCCAATGTCTCCAACTGTTGAAGCTTATTATATATTCTGAACTATTTTATTTGCAGAGTTTATGTGTGGACAATTCCTCAACAAATGTGTTTCACCACATCCCCAACATTTTAATGGTTCTCTAATATTATCAGTCTCCTTCTTAAATCCAAAATTAACTGATTTGTTTCCTCCCAGAAATTGTGGTGAATTCTTGGAAAAACTGTTTTCTTGATATCATTTGGATATATTACAGAATGATTATGGCTTGAAACCTTTATTTATCTATTTTAGTTTCTCTTATTTCTTTTCTCTCCATGCTTTTGTATTTTTAGACCATTGTTTGTACTATTCATAACATATGCTAGATTTTCACAATACTTCATTCATGGTCTTTGGATTATCAAACTCTATTCTATCTTTATATGACTAAGGTAAACAACTTATATATCTCTGAACTTTCACCTTTTCATATTTTGTGTAAGGTATGAACCTTAAAAATTCTATAAATTTGGTAATCAGATCTTCCATAGACATATGCCCTAACTTTAACTCATAAAATGACTTTTTTTTTCTTTCATAATAACTTCAGATAAATATTGTTTCTTAAAATAATTCTTAAAATTTGTCCATTCCATTTTCTTTTCCTTTAAACCCTTGGATAAATTTAAATCATGCCACCATATACTAGCGTTACCCTTTAGGTTATAAATGGCCATCCTCACTTTCATATTACTAGAGTAATTGTAAATATGCAAATATTTATTTATGTCAAGTAACCAGGCTTCCGTCCCTTTTCGAGTTATGGACTCTCTATCATAAGTTGAAGGTTTAATTTTCTTAAATTATGCATCTAGGTAATCCATCTATTTTCTATTGTTTATAGTAGATACTTTATTTTCAATCATGTGCATGTCATTAGAAGAACTATTTTTTTTCTCAGTTTCTTTGGTTGAATCTTTTGTAGAATTTTTACTAACTTCCTCATCCATATCATTATTATTTGGAATATTTTTCATTGCTATGCTTCATAATAACATGTCATTTATTTTATGTTGATATTCATGGTCTTTCTTCAGTTTCTCATTATCTACCTTGAAGGTTTGTAACTCTACAATAAGGTTCCTCATTGTTTCCAAAACCTATGTTGTTGAACTACTTTTGCTAGGATGTTCTATATTTCTATGAGTTTGTTGATTATTATTTCCTTCTGGTCTATCCTCCCCGCCATTATGTGTAGACATGATTACAAGTTTTTGGAAACAGATTGTTTGTAACAATGAACCAATTTACTTGTAAGTTTTTTTTTCAAACAATTTATACTTTTATGGTGAGGCCCATCATGGTATAAGTGTTGTAACCTACAACTCTGATACCATATGTAACATACCCCTCCTTCTATACCCTTCAATATCATCTTAATGTAACATCGATTAGATAATGTTAGAAATTTTGTGAACAAATAATCCAACAAAGAATTTGAATTACCCTCTTTTCACCTATAGTTGTTATTTCTTTTTTTTATTACCAAGGAAAAACCATTCAAAAATATGGCTATAAAATAAAACTTTGTATGAGTTGTGTTCTAATACTTTCTCCTACTACATTTTATTACAAATTTTATGCACATTATAATTATCAAAAAATAGTATTATCTCAAGCCCAAAAGGCATTGTTTATAAAATGAAAATCTACCTAAATATCATTGTCAAAGAATTCAATTCAAATCCTAGCTATACAAGGACTTGTGGACACTTCATAGGTTCCATACTTGTTATAAAACAATTTTTATATAATAGTTACTACGATGGTCGATTAGACTATTTCGTATGTATAACAACATACATAAAATAATTTAAATCCTTCATGATTAATATGTTGATTCCTAAATGACACTAAAATCAAGACCCAAGATTCATGCTTGCTTGAGAATAAACGAAGGTTTGGAATTACTTCAATCCTTAAAAATTTCATTACTTTTGTTGGAACACACACAATTTTGAACTTTTGAAGCTTTATATTTTTAACCTCTTAGGATTAAAATTTTACCCAAAGAGAGAAAAAACTTCGAAAATGGCCTTTTTAATTTTAAATCAAATTCATTGCTTGTTATTTAATAATAAAGCGTGTACAATATCTTCTGTTGATGAATTTCCTTATTTTGATTGAATGATCCTAATTATTTTCGAAGTTCTAGAGCCACCTGAGTTTTAAAGAGTAAGATTCTAACACTCACTTCAGAGCTCCATGCTTTGGATATTCCAACAAGTCTAAACAGTAAAAACCCCGAAGCTCTGAAACCCAAAAATAATAGCTCGCGATAAATCCTAAGGAAATCATGAACACAAGTCATAGGACACATGTCTTTTAAATATTTCATGAGCTGACACGTGGAACTTATTTTTGAAATTTCCGTTGGATGATTCACACGCTCTCGGGTGACACGTGGCACCTCTCTCTTCTTGACATGTCATCCAGAATGACGTCATCTCTTCCACGTCACTTCGGGAGATGGCCCTTCAGGAGTTTACCAAAGAGTGAGTTCACAAATCATCGAAGTTTCAAAATGTCAAAGCATTGGACATTTCAAAGAGTAAAAAAGAGTTAATAAAACATTTAATAACAAAAGTTAATTGTGATTAAGAGTTAATTAATTACTTTGTAGGTTCAGATTTGGGAAAGTTCCCAGTGTGTTGTATTCAAAACCTACGAAGTTAGAACTTCCGAAATACTTAAATTTAAAAACGGTTAATTAAGATTTAAAAGCGATTATTCAGAGACTAACTCCTTTGCAGATTCAGGATTCGAGAAGTTTCCACCCTGTCACATCCAAATCTCTTGAATGTGAATCATTGAAGCATTGATGGCATTTATGATCGATTAAGGATAATGATTTCAAATGAGGATTACAGATCGTCGGGTAGTCAATTCTATGAAGGTTAATAAATTTCTCGTCAGTGAGGCTATATGAAGATCGATAAAATTTTGTTTGAATAAAAGCACTTCAATTTCAAAATCATTTTCACCACTCGCAATTAGCAGTTTTATCTAGTGAATAACTCACAGACTTCCCCTATAACAGGTAATCTCACTCTGTTTCCTTAAGGATTATGGCACCGCGAAAAATGGAAACAAATCTTGATGCAGTGGGTGAGGATTCAAACCCAAATTCATACGTTCTATCAGACAATACTTTGCAAGTCGTGGACACCATTAAAACCTGGATGCAAGTTTTTGAGATATTGGAACGTGAAATCATCAATTGTCCAGAAGACTCTACCGAAGAAGATGACGACTCTTATGTAGCTAATCTTAGACATATACCACATTCAGAGCTGCACAAGATAGTTGCACGACCTAGAATCATGCCTTAAAATGATATGATAAGCTGGGCCTTAGAACATGTTGACATCCAGATTAAGAGCATCATCAACCACCAGCAGGTTTTCGTCGACTCTTTCTGACCAGAACACCTACAAGTAATGTAAAAAATCTCCCCTACTCCTAAATACACTTACAATGCCGCATTCCTTCTAGAGTTAGAGAGAAAAGAATGCGCCCAATATGTGAGGAGTGGTCATGATATAATCAAGACCTGGTGGGGACATCCGAAGAAATTCAGAACCGACGCTCATGGTATGTATGCCACAACATCCTTAGACGCTCATATGTTGTATGTAGCCATGATGTTATGTCGCATGTTTGGGAAGAATATCCCTACACATTTCTCGGTGGAGTGGGTAGCCATCATGAACGAGGTAATCGAGGGTTACACTTTCAATTGGGCCAAAATGTTGTTGGAAAATTTGGCCAAGGAAATTGATGATTATAAAACAACAAAATCATATGGGGAACCTTCCCCTTTTAATTACATGTCGGTATATGTTATGAACACCATATGTTTCATGACCCCTTTTCCCCTGATGAACTGGAGTTGGACCCTGACCAATTCTGAACCTATTCATTTTTATCACTCGAAGTTATGGGAGGAGAAAGCCAAGGATTCCTTTTATGAAATCTATCACAATGTCATAGTACCTATTCACATATCCATTTATGGCCACCCACCTCCATGGATTTCAGAGAGGATTAGGGGAAACCTAGGCAAGCTCACATATTGGTTCATTGAAGAGAATTTCTTCTACATCAGAGTTTTTGGTTGTGTTATAACCCTATAATTTATAGGATCAACTGTTGATTGTAATTTTGTTCCTATAGTGTTTTCTGAATTGCAGATATTGTTGCATTCTACAAAAGAAAAAGAAAAAGAAAAGAAAAAAAAAGAAACGAAAGAAAAAAAAATGAGAAAAATAAAAGAGGGCATAAAAGAAAATGGATAAAGCCCCATGAAATGATGATGAATTGATCCATACAATTTAAACATGGCCAAGTCTTTTAAATTGAAGTATTTAGGATTAGTGAATAAACTCGACTAAAGTGTCTAATCTTAGCCAAGTAATTAGGTTATCTAGTGAATAAATTTGACCAAACAGTCTAATCTTGGTCAAATAGCCCCAAGGTACAGTATTTTCTTATCCCAACAGTCTAAGCTAGGCTAAAGGTGCAAATGAGTAGGTTAGGACATAGGTTAGTTAGTTCCCTTTCAATAAAATATGTAAGGTGATCGATGGAAAATGCATGATCTTGATGGTGAAATGTTTTTCTAACCCCATGATGACAAAAACAAGGGAATTTGTGCACAAAACTGATAAAAAGGGTCATTAAGCCTAAGTGTTGCCTCATATACTGAGTTGTGCCCCAGAGATTACAGATCGGGCCTAGATCTACGACTAAGTTGTTGGCACCAGATCTACTGTCCACAAGAGATTCCTCCACCACCCCCCCAACCGTTCTACTTTTAATGATGGGGGGGGGGTCCGAAACGATGATTAAAGTGTGCGCTCAGATCTACAGTTATCCTACCAGCGCGCAAATCAATGGTCCACAAGAGATTCCGGACCCCCCGACCATTCTACTTTTAACAGTGGGGGAGGGGTCCGACATGATGGTTAAAGCACACATTTGAAAAAATGGTTGATCTAGCTTTGTTCAGATCAACGGTCAGCCAGAGATCCTAGACCCTCCCAAATTTTCTACCTTTAATGGCGGCGGGGTTCCGGAATGAAGCAGTGTCCAAGCGGGCCCCATCCCTACGTGGCATCATCTCATTTCATCTTACCTCCCCACTCCAAATGTTTACTGCTTACTATTTTTCCAACTCACCACCATCATCCAAAGATGTCACACCCCAAAACCACCCCTTGCATGTCCCATTTCATCACCCCGTCAGCATGTCCCCTCCATCTAACCGTTACAGGTCATATCTATTTCGTTCATTTCCCAATCACCATTATGCACGTCAATAGGGTACACACATCAAATGTATTTCACCTCACCCCCTCACGCTCTAAAGGACATGTTGGCCATTTATTACTGGCCACATACCCATTGTTCACCTGACCTATCCTTTTTTCTCCCAACGGACACCCGTTCACTAAATTCCAACCCCATTTTGGTCATTCACATTCCACTCACACTCCCTGCGTATCGAAGACTCATTTTCCTTTGCCTCTACAACATCTCATCCAGCCATAATTTTTTGCCTACTAACGTGTGTTCAATGTGCAGGTACCGACGAAAATCAATGGCGCCCAAAAGTAAAAAGTCAAATCTGGAGGAAAATCCTTTTCTCCCACCTCCTGTCGATCTCGACCGGATCCCATTAGTAGACAAAGACTATTTAATCTCAGAAACCAAGTCCGAATTCGACTTCGTCGAGCTACAATTGTGGTTTAAAGACACCTTCATTGATCAGAGCAATGAAATTGGGCTCTGGGAGTCAATTCTACCTCTGTATCGTTTTCCCCAAGTCCATCATTTTTCTGAATTCGCCCTCAAATGCCAAGAGCACTACCTCCCTGATCAGAGATAGTAACTTTGTCTCGAGAAACCCTTTTCCTTATTACACTCAATGCCATCGATCAAATGATGTAGGTACCTAGAGCTAAACCCTATTCTCCCCTCACAATTGAAATTCTTACAGAAATGTATCAGAATCTGTCTTTTCCACAAAGAGCACAAATCTTTGAGCTTTTCCTCCCACAAGATGCCCAATTTCCTAAGAAGAATCCTCCTTATCATTCTTCCATATTTTCTGAAAAAGGAAACCAGATTATCTCAACATTGTGTTGTTTGCTCAGTTACTTCTCAGACGAATGGGTGGATGAACCTATCCTAGGTTTCCTGTCCATTTTCTCTACTGAAGAGAAAGTTGCCACCCAGTTTGATTACAACATTTTTTTGGCCAAGAACCTGCACGAGCAATTGACAAATTTCCCTACAGAAGGCATGTTCCAGTATTCCTCAATACTGGTCTACATGTTTATGTTCTATCAAGCAGACAAATTTTCCTTTCTCATGGAGAAGATGGACAAGGATGGAAAACCGCAAGCAGTAACTTTATGGATGTAGTTTCTCAGAAGAAACTCCACTGAGTTCAGTTTCAAACAATTCATCGAGTTATTTTATCACCCAGTGGTAGGCATGCTCAGTGGAAAACCAGAGCCAAGGACAAATGAGGAGATCCAAATATTTCCGCACCTTCCAGATCTTGCAAAGACTGGAGATTGGTTCCTACACCAGAATCATATAGAGATCAGAGTGTATGGGTGTGAACTAGATCCATACAAATTGCCCAAGTATGTGCCTATTCGAATATTTTCACTGGAGTATATTCGTCAGCTGATAAACTTAGATGACATTCATTTTGTGTCTCTGAAGAAAAAACAACAGATGAGGATTAAAGGGCAAATAGGACCATTTATTTGTAGCAGTCGAGCTGCTGGGGAAGAGGAAGATAAACTATTAAAGGAAATGAAATTCAACACTAGTTTCATTTGGTGTTATGATCCAAGTGGGATCATTGCAGAGATCAGAACCAAAAACAAAATTTCACCTTATGCAAACACCCTCAAACCAGAAATTGAAAAGTACGTGAACCAAACAGAGTGGGAGGCAAATACTCTGGTAGATACTGAACAACAAGAATCTCCTTCAGTCTCTTTTTCACAGACTGCCACTCCACAGGTACCAAAGGAAAAAAATGCCAAGAAAGGATGCCTCTCCTTTGATCACTGAGGTATCAGTAGAAGATTTTCAGGTATGCGGAAAGAGACCCAAAACCACTCATGCTACTCACATGTCTGGGGAGGAAGAGCCCTACTCTACCAAAGTGATTGAGGGAAAACATCAGGTGGTGTCCACTTCTTCTTCAAAGAAGCAGATGGATATAGCTGTGACCACCCAAACTCCACAAGGATCTATACCTCTGAACATCTTTGAAAAATATGACATGATTAAAAAGAAGAACCATATGCTGACCAACAATACCTATCGTCAGTTCTGGAAGAAAAACTCCACAGCACAACACAGACTATTGTCAACTTTTGACACAGAAAAAGGAAGAATGCATCTAGCATTTCTACAAGGACAGGTGTCTCAACCCAAAGAGATCACTAACTACAAAAGGTCAACTATTGTTTTGACACCAAACAAGTCCATCCAGCCTACCAGATGGATTTGCAGAGACATATTAGAGACACATGCTTCCTCTATGGAAACAAAGTTATAGGTATCTTTAAACAATGTTCAGACCCAATTGAAGTTGGAAAAGATATCCTCTTTTGTATAGGATAACAGAATAAAATCCTTAGTGGAATTGGTACTCAAGATTGGGTATGATCCCTCAAATGTAAAAGAGGCAGAGGAGATGCTAAAGAAAGAGAATTCCAACATCGCATCTATGAGAAAATAGCTGAAATTTCCACCAACAGACAGAGGATTCACAAGATAAATAAATAGCTGAGGCAGAAGACGAGAAAGAGGAATTGCTGAAACTAATCATGCAGCAGAACACACAGATAAAGGAAATGGAGGCAGAATTGGAAAGGTTATTGAAAGAGAAGGAACAATCAACCTTGATGGAAGTCATTCCATTGAGTGCAGTTTCCCTTGTGGAAGTCAGTAGAACAACTATGCCAACAACCACTATAGCAGAAATTCCATCGGCAACTCCATTGACAACACTTGAAAAAACTATGGAGCTAGCAAAGTCCATGGAGGAGATGACTCCACAAGGAACAAAGCTCAATAGGCTGAAAATGGAGGTTGAAAGTATCTAGGAACTCAAGTCTTCATTCCAAAAAAGATATAACATTGAGAGACAAACATCATAGAAGATCAAGCAGGAAATACAACAGCTTCAGAAACAAACAGTGGCAGGAAAGACATTAGCAGAGGCTAAGGAAAATATCTAAACAGATATCTCCAACTCCATAAACGAAATTTTTCCCATGGTGAAAATCATGTTCGAGCAACATGATCTGGTGCTAAAGAGTAGGCAGTCCATCGACATGATAAGAAGAGAACTAGGTGAAATGCCCTCGACAGCTAACGAGATCATCAAGTTTTTGAATTCAAAAACCAAGGAAGAGCTTGAAGACTTGAAAGTTGAAGACAAAACAGAGACTATCCTTGAAGTCAAAAGAGTGTTGACCAAAAGAGGATTAATGTTGCAGTTGGAGGAGAAAGCTCAGAACATGGACATTGAAGTTCAGATATTTTTTAACAAGCTTGAGGCCTTGCAGAAAAAGGGCCTTCTTGGCTTACTTGTCCTGAATGATAAATTGATGACCTTATCTGGTTATAAGCAAAATATTTCCACCGTGGCCAAAGACAGTTCCAAGTTCTCAAGGATACAGGGCAACATCACAGGAAAAGCATTCTTGTAGACCTTGCAGGCTGACCTCAGCATACAAAACGAAATCAAGTACATTTTCCTCACTAAGCCGACTTTTTCTAAGTATACCGAGATGGATGAAATCTACCGCCATCTATTGAAAGTTAACATCCCCGGTACATAAAGATGGGATGATCTGTGCGAATTGATCGAGTAAAGATAAAGGTCTCGTCCAAGTCAGCATCCAACACAGTCAAAGTCGTATGAATGACTCACCAATGGTCTTCCCCAAAATCAACATGAGAGATTCGACGCATCATCATCAATTCCTACATTTTTTCATTTTGTTATCTAGATAGTTAAAAATAGCATCTGCCACATCCTGATCATTAATGATAGGGTCGTTTATAATTTTGATTATAAATACTTCAAACTTTGAAGTACTAAGGGGTGATTTTTACGCCCGAGCAAGCTGTAATATGTAATTTTATCAAGAGGTCATTCCAGTAATACAAAGGGACATTTCACAGGATTCTTGCGTGTTAGTTGTTGGTGAAGTTTCCTCTGTCTTCGTAAAAAGTTTTTCTTTCTCAATTATCATGTTGTTTTTCTAATATAATCTTTAAAAGAAGTTAAAGTTGCATAATTTTCCATTGCGTACTCTATTCTTAATCTTTTACAAATTTAAATGTTTTCCTTCTAATGTTACAACAAAGAAATTATTAATTACTTTTTTGTTTTAACTGATATCTCACCTTTTTAGCAATCCATCATTTTATTTCTAAAGAATCCTCCAGTTGCACTACCTTTCCTTGTAAAACGAATCTTCTAAAAACTGTCCTTTGATCTCCATTTTTATAAAACAAACCCCATATCCCAATGGAAGTGTAAGTGACACTCAACCAGTTTATTAAAAAATACAAACAAGTCGGTACTATTCTTTCTAACTAGCCTAAGATCTGAAAATCCAAACAAATCTAAATCTTACAGAGAGATCCCTCTCTGAAACTGGTAGGGCTAGATACCAGTTTTGAAGTGGTTGGTTAAGGTTACCTCTTGTAAATTTCTTCTACCATTTTTACAACCTCTGGGAATTTACAGAGTGATAACATAATTGGCGACCATACTAGGGAATCTGAACAGATTTCCAATCCTACGTTTTCTTTTTTCTATGCAAAGAAAACCTTATTTCTGAAGAAGTCATAAAATCTAAATATATTCAGAGATAATGTTTAGAGTTTGTCAAGTTTTGTATATAATCAATTTAAGTTTTTCTTAAAAGAAAAATAAAATAAAAATTAGAATTCTGGCTCCCAAAAGAATTTTTACTAGATCTTATTCAGATCCAGAACCTGCAACTACAATAGACCATCCCGAGAAATTACTCAGAAAGAAAACCGTTACGGAAGGTTCAGGAAGTCACAGTCCTTTTCACAAATCTCCTTCCCTCCCAGAGAAACTAGTTGCCCTTCAAGATCTTGAGTTTGATATCCCTTTTGAACAAAGCCTTTTTAGAATAAAATCATACAACTTTGTAAGTGAAATTGTGTTGGATCAAACCATCCTGCAACCCAAGACTTGTGAAATTCTCTCACCCAGGGCAGACGTTGATCAATTTTTTCTCTAGGAATTTGATAAATTAGAAGATTTTGTAGCTAATCTTGATCAAGCCTTGGACAGAGCTCATTTCCAGAAATCAATCAAACTTTATGCCTTAACGATTATTGCAGCCTCTGTGAAACCTAAAACAATTCACTCTTTACCCCCTAGCCCTTCCTCCTCCACTGCATCTGTTACATCCCCTCCAATCATACAGGTTACTGTTCAAGCTCATACACCAGCTATGGAAGCAAGCTATGCCCCCTTGGTGCTGGCTACTCCTTTGCATGCCATGCCTCAAGATTATCAAACTAGACTGCCTCAGTACGACAATACTGGTTCTATTAATGCACAACAACATGTGGATAAAATGAATTATTACTTTGATCTGTTGTAAGTATATGAAGCTAATGTACAAATGAGATTGTTTGCACAAAGCCTGACTGGGGACGTTAAAAAGTGGTTTAAATCCCTATGTCTTGCTTCGATAACTGATCTTGCCTCTTTTCACAGAAGTTTTCTGGATAGATGGGAGGTTAAGAAAAATCCACTCCAGATCTTATCAGAGTATGAGAACATCAAGAGGAATCAGGGAGAAACAATGCAGGATTACTACACCAGGTTCAAAAACCTTTAAAATTCCATCCATGATGACATAAAACCCCCTCAAGGTTTAGCACTTATTAAGTTTCCAGATGGATTTGACGTTGATATGTCATATCAACTAAGGGAAAGAAATTCATCTACTCTGGAAGACATGCAAAAAATCACAGTAAGTGTGGAGGCTAACCTACTAGCTAGAAGGGCCAGGCAGAGAATAGAGAGGAGGGTCACAATCAAAGAGGAACCTTCCACATCCTCTTCAAATGCCAAATTGGACTCTTTAGCCAGAGAGATGGAGAGAATGATGGAGAGACTTACTATAGCTGAAAGAAATATCCCCAGGGATAACCAAGTTGCTCCTCCAATTTGGAACCCAAACTTTAGAAGAAATATGCCCCAGACCATGCAGAGAGATCCTAGGGATCAAAGAGAACAGAGGGGGCTAGATCAACAGATCATACCACCCCTCCAGGAAAATTACGCTGATGATGGGGAGGAGGTACTCGAGGAATTCAATGACACTCATATAAACCTCATGGGCATTCATGATGATGAATCCATTTTCCTCACCCAGGAAGAACACAAGATTTTCCTTCTTTCACAAACAGAGGTAAATGAGGAAGCAGACGAAACAGAACAAGAGGCCTTTGAGAATTCTATTATGGAGGTAGACAGACAGTATAACCTGAGGAGAAAGAGAGAAAATGACAACCCTCCAAAAAAGACTGTTGAAGCAAAGAAGGGTAATGAAACAAAGAAAATAGTCGAAACCAAGAAGACCTCAGAAAACCCTCCCAAGAAAATCCTTGAGAGAAATAATGTTGAATCTTCTACACCAAGATCTCCAGAGATTCTACAAAGAGAAAATCAGACTGAATTTTCATCAATCAGTCAAACAATCCAACCAAGGGCATCTGGCTATAGAGTTCCAACAGATAAACTAGAAGTATAGACCTTAAGAAAAATTTCCACTGCATTCAGCCTTGAAGGGGAATTAGCTAAATTGAAAATTCCCATTCCCCTCTCCGAGTTAATGAACAAGAACGCTTACAAGTTGCAGGTGATTAAATATTTAAGCATCGAACCTGAGATAGGTACTAAGGCTTTGAATGTTGGATTTGCAAATCATTCAGGCATAGTAAATCTTGTTGATGACCGACCAGAGCTCTTGTTTGGTCCTGAAGTAGATGGTCATACTGATAATGGAGTTGTCGCACCTTTTTACATCATTGTAAATATCTATGAATTGATATTACACAACACTATGTTGGATTCAGGTGCCTCTCATAACCTGATGCCCAAGATAGTGATGAAAAAGTTGGGACTCGAAGTCATGAGACCCTACAAGGATTTGCATTCTTTTGATTCCAACAAGGTTAAATGCATAGGCCTAATCAAAGACTTATGCATCAACCTAGCCCAAATTTCGGCAAAGAGTATGGTAATGGATATAGTAGTTCAGACATTCCCCCAAAGTACGGTATGTTACTATCAAGGTCATGGGGAGCTAATATGAAAGGAACTCTGCAGCTAGACATGTCTTATGCCACTCTTCTAGTCTTTGGACAACAAAGAGGACTGCATAGGGAAACTTTGATGAAATACATGGTCAGTAGTCAAGAAAAACCTCATAATTAACCCTTGTACTCGGCCCACTCCAACCTGGATTCTTTCATCTTATACATTGATGGTGACTTAGAAGGACAAATTGCCCAGTTGGAAAGTGACACAATTGATCCCAAGAAAAATAAAGAGATCATTGAGGCAAGAGAGGTTGAAACTGTGGAAAGTGAGGAACTGTCAGCAGATTTTTGGAGCACGAACTTCAATGGTGCAGTAAGTAAAGAGGGAGCTAGAGCTAGAGTTTGGTTACATAATCACAGATCAAGATATTCAGAGAGTCATTCCTACAAACTGAACTTCCAATGCACTAACAACATAGCCAAGTACGAAGCTTTGATGCTCGGCCTAAAACTACTGAAGAAAGTTGGTGCCAAGTAGATAATGGTAAGGGGTGATTCTGAATTGATTATCAAGCAAATCAAAGGTGGGTATGCAACAAAACATCCCAGACTTAGAGCCTATAGGAATGTTGTTTTGGATTCTCTTAAATGCTTTACTAAGATTGACTTGCAGGTAATGCCTAGGGGACAAAATATACTCGCAGATGGGCTGGCTACATCAACAACTACCTGTAAAATCCATTTTCATCCCACTCACAAGTACACAGTGGCGGTGAAGTGCAGACCAACTATTCCTGACAACATCAGATACTAGCAGGTATTTGGAAATGACGATTAGATCGAAAATTTTCTACAATGTAATAATGATTTAAAATGTACAAGCATAGATTTAGAAAATGATGATGAATTTGTAAATAAATTTGTTTTTGAGAATGGTAGTGTAAATAAAATAGATGCTGAAGAATTTAATGAAAATGAGGTAGATCCTGTTATTCTGCAGTTGAAAAATAATGTGTTACCTAGAGGTTTAGTTCTGTTGGAAGACTTGTTTGATTTTAACAATGTAGGTAAAAAAGCAAAAATTGAAGCTAGTGGTAAAGAGGTTGAAGAATGCAACATAGGAACAGAAGAAAACCCCAAAATGATAGAGCTGTCTAAATCTCTGCAACTAGAGCACAAAAGAAAATACATTGAACTTTTTAAGGAATATATAGATATTTTTTCCTGGGGCTATGAGGACTTAAAATCCTATGACACAAGTATCATACAACATCGGATTCCCATAAAAGAAGAACAAAAACCTTTCAGGCATAAACTTAGGAGAATGAATCCCAAGTTTCTTCCCCTGATAGAGAAAGAAATCAAAAAGATGTATGATGCAAAAATTATAGTTCCCTTGATATTTTCCAAATGGGTTTCTAACCTAGTTCCTACTAGGAAGAAAACCGGTGAGATTAGACTTTGCATAGATTTCAGAAACCTAAACAAAGTCTCTCTTAAAGATAATT
The DNA here is from genome assembly GCA_032191745.1 of Picea mariana. Lineage (NCBI taxonomy): Eukaryota > Viridiplantae > Streptophyta > Pinopsida > Pinales > Pinaceae > Picea > Picea mariana. The sequence continues at coordinate 18,791 of JASDQU010750743.1, forward strand.
ACCCATTGCCCAAAATGGACCATATTTTGCAAAAGGTAGTTGGGTCTAGTAGAATTTCTTTATTAGATAGTTTCTTGGGTTACAACCAAGTCTTGGTTCACCCAGAAGATCAAGAGAAGACCACATTCACCATACCCTGGGGAACCTTCATGTATGTGAAGATACCTTTTGGGTTGATGAATGCTAGTGCCACTTTCCAAAGGGCAATGGATATTTCTTTTGTGTATGAACTAGGAAGATTTATAGTCATATATCTAGATGATGTGACTGTATACTCCCAGTCTAATGAAGAACATTTGTAGCATCTCAGATGTGTGTTTCAGAAATGCAAAAAAATCGATATTTCATTGAATCCAAAGAAGTCTTTGTTCGGATTAGAGGAAGGCAAGTTACTAGGACACATAATCTCCAAGGATGGAATCAAAATTGATCCCAATAGGATAGAAGCCATTCAGAAGGTGGAACACCCTAGGAACTTAAAGGAACTGCAATCATTCATAAGAAAAATAAATTTCCTTAGAAGGTTCATACCCAACTTGGCCGAACTTCTTATGAACATCACTAACATGTTGAAAAAGGACACAAAAATAAAATGGAACACCGAAGCCAAGCAGTCTTTTGAACAGGTAAAGCATGCACTTACCCAAGCTCCAGTTCTAATCAGCCCAGAGTATTCCAAATATTTTTATCTTTTCTTTTTTTCATCTAAGCACACTATAGCAACAATATTTTTGCAGAAAAACAGTGAAGGGTATGAGAAAACCATAGCGTTTTTCAAAAAAGCTTTAAGAGATGCTGCATTAAATTATAATATTATGGAGAAAAAAGCCTTTGCTTTGGTAAAGGCTATAAAGGATTTCAGAGTCTATATTCTCCATTCTCACACAATTGAATATGTTCCAAATGCAGTGGTAAAAGATATCCTGACTCAGGATAATCCAGATGGCAGAAGAGGGAAATGGATTGCGGTCATTCTGGAATATGACATCGAAATAAAGCCTACTAAATTGACCAAAGGACAGGGTTTTGCTAAACTAATGGCATAATCAAATTGTAATGCTCTAGATATCAATTTCTTGGTTGCGGTTGATGAACAGGAAGAGCAGGTGACTCCAAAGGTAAAAGAGGTGTTCTTAAACTCTCCTTGGTATGCAGACCTCATTTTTGTACTTCAAAACTTACAAGCCACTCCTGGTTTAACTAAGATCAAAGCCAGATTTATCAAATTGAAAGCATTAAAATTTTGTATACTTGAAGCTAACCTTTATTGGAAATATCCTGGTGGTATTTTTCTTAATTTCCTGTTGAAAGATGAAGCTGAAAAAGTTCTGCAACAATTCCATGCATGAGATTGTGGAGGACATCTGAGTTGGAAGACCAAAGCCAACAAAATCTTAAGAGTTGGTTTATGTTGGCCTACATTGTTTGTTGATGTTCATAACAAAGTTACTTCTTGTCATAAATGTCATATTTTCGAAGGTAAAAAGAAGTTGTTGCCTCTTCCCATGAAACCCATATTAGTTGAAGCCCCTTTCCAGCAATGGGGTTTGGACTTTATTGGAGAAATACACCCATCCTCTTCAGGCCAACACAAGTGGATCCTCACAGCCATGGACTATTTCACCAAATGGATCGAGGCTGTGCCATGCAGGCAAGCTACGAACTCTGTTATAATAAAAATTTTAGAAACTAATATCTTATCTTGTTTTGGATACCCCAGGAAAATTATAGCTGACAATGCGGAAACTTTCAGATCCAAAAAACTCATAGACTTTTGCAGCCAATACCACATTACATTGGGGCATTCCACAACCTATTACCCTCAGGGAAATGGGCTAGCTGAGTCCTCAAACAAAAGTCTTGTGAATATCCTCAAGAAAACATTACAAGAAAACAAGAAGTCCTAACATAATAAATTGGTTTTTGCACTATGGGAAGATAGATTGAGTAATAAAAGATCAATTGGTATGTATCCATATCAACTGGTATATGGCACTGAGGCGATTTTTCCTCCTTCTCTGGGAGTTCCAGTTATGAAATTATTGCAGGAATCTCAATCAGTGCCTAATTATATTCAAAGAAGAATAAATCAAATGATTCAGTTACAACAATCCAGAGAAGAAGTGTACAACAAAACTCAAGTGATCTAGGAAAACATAGAAAAGATTTATGACAAGAGAACCAAAGAGGATAAATTTGAATTAGGTGATCTAGTTTTGAAATGGGACTCCAGATATGAAGATAAAGGTAAACATGGAAAGTTCGATAGCTTGTGGAAGGGCTCATACACCATTCAGACTTACAGAGGAAATAATGCTTTCCTTCTTAATAATAATGATGGATCAAACCTGCCAGGGGGACCTGTAAATGGCAGGATGCTGAAGCATTATCTTCCACCTCAATAGAGAGATCAACATTTCCTTTTCCATTGTACATATCATTTATCTTATAGGCATTTTGTGTGTAGGTGCGTTTGTTCAAGTGTTTGAAGCCCGCAAAGAAAGCCCTAAGACACTGAACAATGTTGCCAACATTTTTAAAATAAAGCAATAAGACATCAGAAGAAGATCTAGAAGAATTTTTTCAAGACAACGAGAA
>JASDQU010750743.1:21441-38146 GCA_032191745.1 Picea mariana
ATAATTTATAGGATCAATTGTTGATTGTAATTTTGTTCCTTTAGTGTTTTTTGACATGAATATATTGTTGCATTCTACAAAAGAAAAAGAAAATAAAAAAGAAAAGAAAAAGAAAAGAAATGAAAGAAAAATAAAATGAGAAAAATAAAAGAGGGCATAAAAGAAAATGGATAAAGCCCCATGAAATGATGAAGACTTGATCCATATAGTTTAAACATGGCCAAGTATTTTAAATTGAGGTATTTAGGACTAGTGAATAAACTTGGATAAATTGTCTAATCTTAGCCAAGTAATTAGGTTAGCTAGTGAATAAATTTGACCAAGCAGTCTAATATTGGTCAAATAGCCCCAAGGTAGAGTATTTTCTTATCCCAACAGTCTAAGTTGGGCTGAAGGTGAAAATGAGTAGGTTAGGACATAGGTTAGTTAGTTTCCTTTCAATAAAATATGTAAGGTGATCAATGAAAAATGCATGATCTTGATGGTGAAATGTTTTTCTAACCCCATGATGACAAAAGCAAGGGAAGCTACGCACAAAACCCATAAAAAGGGTCATTAAGCCTAAGTTCTACCTCATATACTGAATTTCTCCCCAAAGATTAAAAATAGGGCCTAGATATACGACTAAGTTTTTGGCGCCCAGATCTACGATCCACAAGAGATTTCGGACCCCCCCTGACCGTTCTACTTTTAATGGTGGGGGGGGGGGTCCAAAAATGTGATTAAAGTGTGCACTTAGATCTACGTTTATCCTGCCAGCATGCAAATCAATGGTCCACAAGAGATTCTGGACCCCCTCGATCGTTCTACTTTTAAAGAGGGGGGGGTCCGACATGATGGTTAAAGTACGCGTTTGAAACAACGACTGATGTAGCTTTGTTCAGATCAACAGTCAGCCATAAATCCTGGACCCTCTTAACTTTTCTACCTTTAACGACGGGGGGGTCTAGAATGAAGCAGTGTCCAGGCGGGCCCCATCCCTACAAGGCATCATCTCATTGCATCTTACCTCCCCACTCCAAACGTTTACCACTTACCATTTTTCCAACTCACCACCATTATCCAGAGATGTCACACCCCAAAACCACCCCTTGCAAGTCCCATTTCAACACCCCGTCAGCATGTCCCCTCCATCTAACTGTTACGGGTCATATCTATTTCATTCATTTCCCAATCACCATTATGCACGTCAACCGGGTACACACATCAGATGTCTTTCACCTCATCCCCTCACACTCTAAAGGACCTATTGGTCATTTATTATTGGCCACATGCACGTTGTTCACCTAACCTATCCTTTTTTTTCCCAACGGACACTCGCTCACTAAATTCCAACCCCATTTTGGTCATTTGCATTCCACTCACACTCCCTTTGTATCAGAGACTCATTTTCCTTCACCTCTACAACATCTCATCCAGCCATAATTTTTCACCTATTAACGTGTGTTCGGTGTGCAAGTACCAGCAAAAATCAATGGCGCCCCAAATTAAAAAGTCAAATGTGGAGGAAAATCCTTTTCTCCCACCTCCTGTCGATCTTGATTGGATCCCATTAGTAGACAAAGACTATTTAATCTCAGAAACCAAGTCCGAATTTGACTTCTTCGAGCTACATTCATGGTTTAAAGACACCTTCATCGATCAGAGCGATGAAATTAGGCTCTGGGAGTCAAGTCTCCCTCTTTATCTTTTTCCCCAAGTCCATCATTTTCCCGAATTCGCCCTCAAATGCCAAGCGCACTACCTCCCTAATCAGAGAGCCATAGTATCTTCGTTTGGAGAAACCTTTTTCCTTATTACACCCAAGGCCATTGATCAAATGATGTAGGTTCCCAGAGCTGAACCCCGTTCTCCCCTCACAATTGAAATTCTGACAAAAATGTATCAGAATCTGTATTTTCCCCAAAGAGCACAAATCTTTGAGATTTTCCTCCCACAAGAAGCCCAATTTCCTAAGAAGAATCCTCCTTATCATTCCTCCATATTTTCTGAAAAAGGAAACCAAATTATCTCAACAATGTGTTGTTTTCTCGATTACTTCTCAGACAAATGGGTGGATGAACCTATCCTTGGTTTCCTGTCCATTTTCTTTGCTGAAGAGAAAGTTGCCACCCAATTTGATTACAATGGTTTTTTGGCCGAGAACTTGCACGAGAAACTAGCAAATTTCCCTACAGAAGGCATGTTCCAGTATTCCTCAATACTGGCCTACATGTTTATGTTCTATCAAGTAGACAGATTTTCCTTTCTCATGCAGAACATGGACAAGAACGGAAAACCGCAAGAAGTAACTTTATGGACATCGTTTCTCAGAATAAACTCCACTGAGTTCAGTTTCAAACAATTCATCGAGTTATTTTATCACCCAGTCGTAGGCATGTTCAGTGGAATACCAGAGCCGAGGATAAATGAGGAGATCCAAAGAGTTCTACACCTTTCGGGTCTCGCAAAGACTGGAGATTGGTTCCTATACAAGAATCACACAGAGATAAGAGTGTATGGGTGTGAACTAGCTCCATACAAATTGCCCAAGTATGTGCCTGTTCAAATATTTTCACTGGATTATATTCGTCATATGATAAACTCATATGACATTTATTTTGTGTCTCTTAAAAAAAACAACAGATGAGGATTAAAGGGAAAATAGGACCATTTACCTGCAACAGTCGAGCTGTTGGGGAAGAGGCGAATAAACTATTTAAGGAAATGAAATTCAACACCAGTTTCATTTGGCATTATGATCCAAGTGGGATCATTGCAGAGATGAGATCCAAAAACAAAAGTTCACCTTATGCTCACACCCTCAAACCAGAAATTGAAAAGTACGTGAACCAGACAGAGTGGGAGGCAAATACTTTGGTAGATACTGAACAACAGAAATCTCCTTTAGTCTCTTTTTCACAGACTACCACTCCATAGGTAAAAAAAGAAAAAAAGGCCAAGAAAGGATGCCTCTCCTTCGATCATTGAGGTATCAACAAAATATTTTCAAGTATACAACAAGAGACCCAAAACCACTCATGCTACTCACATGTTTGGGGAGGAAGAGCCCTACTCTGCCAAAGTGATTGAGGGAAAACATCAGGTGGTGTCCACTTCTTCTTCAAAGAAGTAGATGGATATAGATGTGACCACCCAAACTCCACAAGGATCTGTACCTCTGAACATCTTTGAAAAATAAGACATGATTAAAAAGAAGAACCAGATGCTGAACAACAACTCCAATGCTTAGTTTTGGAAGAAAACCTCCACAACACAACATAGAGTGTTGTCATCTTTTGACACAGAGAAAGGAAGAATGCTTCTGGCATTTCTACAAGCATAGGTGTCTCAACCCAAAGAGATCACTGACTACAAAAGGTCAACTATTTTTTTTGACACCAAACAAGTCCATCTAGTTGACCAGATGGATTTTCACAGACATACTGGAGAAATGGTTTTATCTACATTGGCACATGCTTCCTCTACAACACCAAAGTTACAGGTATCTTTAAACAATGTTCAGACCCAATTGAAGTTGGAAAATATATCCTCTTTTGCAAAGGATAACAGAATAAAATCCTTAGAAGAATTGGTACTCAAGATTGGGTATGATCCCTCGAATGTAAAAGAAACAGAGGATATGTTAAAGAAAAATAGTTCTGACATCGCATATATGAGAAACCAGCTGAAATTTCCACCAACAGAGGATTCACGAGCTAAAGAAATAGCTGAGGTAGAAGACGAGAAATAGGAATTGTTGAAACTAATAATGCAACAGAACACACATATAAAGGAAATGGAGGTAGAATTGGAAAGGTTATTGAAAGAGAAGGAAAAATCAACCCCGATGGAAGTCATTCCATTGAGTGTAGTTCCCCTTGCAAAATTCAGTACAATAGCCGTGCCAACAACCACTACAGTAGAAATTCCATCGACAACTCCATTGACAACACTAGAAAAAACTATGGACCTAGCAAAGTCCATGGAGGAGATGACTCTGCAAGGAAGAAAGATCAATAGGCTGAAAATGGAGGTTGAAAGTCTCCAAGAACTCAAGTCTTCATTCCAAACAAGATACAACATTGAGAGACAAGCATCAGAGAAGCTCAAGAAGGAAATATAGCAGCTTCAGAAAGAAATAGTGGCAGGAAAGACATTAGCAGAGGCTAAGGAAAATATCTGGACATATATCTCCATCTCCATAAACGAAATTTGGCCCATGGTGCAAATCATGTTCGAGCAACATGATCTGGTGCTAAAGAGTAGGCAGGCCATCAATAGGATAAGAAGATAACTAGGTGAAATGCCCTTGGCAACGAGATGATCAAGGTTTTGAATTCAAAAACCAAGGAAGATCTTGAAGACCTGAAAGTTGAAGACATAATAGAGACTATCCTCGAAGTCAAAAGAGTGTTGAACAAAAGAGGATTAATGTTGCAGTTGGAGGAGAAATCTCATAACATGGAAATTGGAGTTCATAGATTTTTAACAAGCTTGAGACCTTGCAGAAAAAGGGCCTTCCTGGCTTACTTGTCCTGAATGATAAATTGATGACCTTATCCGATTATAAGAAAAAGATTGCCACCGTGGCTAAAGACAGTTCCAAGTTCTCAAGGATACGGGGCAACATCATAGGCAAAGCGTTCTTGGAGACCTTGTAGCCTGACCTCAACATGCAACATGAAATCACAAACATTTTCCTCACTAAGGTGACTTTTTCTAAGTATACCGAGATGGATGAAATCTACTGCTGGCTATTGAAAGTTACCATCCCCGGTACACAAAGATGGGATGAGCTATGCGAATTGATAGAGTAAAGATAAAGGTCTCGTCCAAGTCAGCATCCAGTGCAGTCAATGTAATATGAATGAATTACCAACGATCTTCCCCAAAATCAGCATGAGAGATTCAACGCATCATCATCAGTTCCTACATTTTTGCATTTTGTTATCTAGATAGTTAAAAATAACATCTGCCACATCCTGATCATTGATGAAAGGGTCGTTTGTAATTTTGATTATAAATACTACAAACTTTGAAGTACTAAGGGTTGATTTTTACGCTCGAGCAAGATGTAATCTGTAATTTTATCAAGAGGTCATTCCAGTAATACAAAGAGACGTTTCGTAGGATTCCTGCGTGTTAGTTGTTGGTGAAGTTTTCTCTGTCTTCGTAAAAAAAAATTCTTTTTCAGTTATCATGTTGTTTTTCTAATCTAATCTTTAAAAGAAGTTAAAGTTGCAGAATTTGCCATTGTGTACTCTGTTCTTAATCTTTTACATATGTAAATGTTTTCCTTCTGATGTTACAACAAATAAATTCTTAATTGCTTTTTTGTTTTAACTGATATCTCACCTTTTCAACAATCCATCATTTTGTTTCTAAAGAATCCTGCAGTTGCACTACCTTGCCCTATAAAACAAATCTTCTAAAAATTGTCCTTTGATCTCCATTTTTATAAAACATACCCCATATCCCAATGGAAGCGTAAGTGACACTCAGCCAATTTATTAAAAAATATAAACAACTTGGTACTATTCTTTCTAACTAGCCTAAGATCTAAAAATCCAAACAAATATAAATCTTACAGAGAGATCCCTCTCTGAAACTGGCAGGGCTAGATACCAGTTTCAAAGTGGTTAGTTAAGGTTACCTCTTGTAAATTTCTTCTGCCCATTTTACAACCTCTGGGAGTTTACAGAGTGATAACAGGTTGCTCAGTTCCTCCTCATTATCTCCCACAATTTTTACTCGACATGCTGGTGTGCAGAGAGTGGCGTACCAGACAGTGGTAGGAGGTATCAACAAGGAGCTGAAAGCAACTTACAAAAAGGTTTGGCCGACTTTCCCCATTCAAGTCGGAATGTTTACATTATTGGATTTTGGCCACTCTAAAGTTCAGGCCGTAGCCCTGGAGGTTGTCAAATTGGTTGACACCGAGTTCAAGAAACATGATCCACATAAGATAGTGGAAAACCATCTGGCTCAAATTAACATGAAGTGGCACATGCATGAGAAGCACTACATGCATGAAGCAGAATCCTGACCCTACCCCCAGACCAAGAAGTTGGTTTCTTCAGCTTTTAGAAACACATGCGAAACAATTTTCAAAAAATACTACTGGGAGAGTCAATAGCCGCACCTCCTTCACAGGAAGCTAGGTCTACAGGATCTGAGCCAAGATCCTCCACTAAAAACAAATCCAAAAAGGTCATGAAAATCCCAGAGGTATTATTTCAGGAGATAAGAACATCACTATCAGAACTAAATGATTCATAGGTGATAGTACAGTTAGAGGCCTTCATGAATCTAGGACAAATTGTCTCTTATTCCACACAAACAACTCCTACTGGCACCCTGAATACAACACGACATTAACATTCCACTAAAATTGCCTCTCTCATTTCAGCATTAACCCCTCTACATACCAGCCTCATAAATCCTAATTCAGGACTCACTTTCGTAGGTGACCTTACTCCTATCTTGCCCGAAGAGATGCCTCCCTCATATTTCTTTTTTAGCAAGAAACAAAAGACTATCATGAAAAGAGAATCTCACCAAAAGGATGGAGTCATCACTAAAAGGAAAAGAATGGTGTATGATGGCAATGACCATGATGGTCCAGAGTTTGCAAAAGAAGTCACAGGTATGTTAGGTGCTTTTTCCATTGCTAATCAATGGTCTCTGGAAAATTTGACCGAACAACTATGACATAAGTGCCTCTTGGTAGAAAACTTGCAAAATAAGATATATACTACAGAGAAAACTATCAAAAGCAGAATGAACCAGTATTTTGAGAAAATCAGGGCTACTGATCGGCCAAAAATTAAACAGCTTCAGGATAACCTTGATCTTCTCCACTAGAGTTCATAGAATAACCAAGGTCTGGTCACTCAGTGTGACGAGTTGATAGAGTAGTTGTAGGCCAGATTGACTCTAACATAGGGCACAATGATAGACATTTCATCCTTCATAAATTAAGCATCGAAAATCAATGAGAAGCTGGAATTTTCCCAGCAAGAACTTTATTTGAATGTAGATGTCATCCATAAATGATATCAGGCAGTATACCTTTCCCTAAAAGATATATATGTCAAGGAAGTTCTCATATTGATGCAGAAAGATAATGCCCCTTATTTTCCTCTTCTCTCTTATTCTGAAAAAGAAAGAGGTGAAATGGCCCTAAACACCTGGGGAACAAATCTGGGAGAAGGAAAGAAACTTGCCAGAGAGGTGAAAGAGGCTTTTCTAGAAGGCATTGTCATCATTAAACAAAAAACTGATTGAGTTTGAGGGGAATAATATTTCAGAGGCCCCGAGGCAAATTGAGATAGAAATGAACCAACAAAGCTCCAGAAAGAACAAGGAAGCTATTCAGGAATCCATCCGAGAAATCCAAATTGATCTTCTAAAAATCAATGGATGGTTGGTTGACCCAAGGAAATATCTTCATTAAGGAAATAAGTTGGTATCTCAACTACCATATCTTCTTCATTACCTTATTTTTGGGAAAAAAATAAAAAAGAGAAAATTCATAAGTAATTTTTTTTGGTAGGTAAGTTAATTCCCCAAACCCCTCACCAACTTTCCTCTTGTGCTATCATGGATAGTACTTCAAGGATTCACTGTCCAGTCAAATTGTTGGTAATTTTTCATTAAACATACATGAAAATACATTGTCTTTCACTCAATTTTTTAAAGCCATAGCTTAAAATTATAGACTAGGGGAAAATAGGGTGTTACATTCCCCTCCCCCTTAAAAGAAGCACTGTCCTTGGTGTTTTACTATCCATATAAAAAATATTTATATATAAAAATATGGGTATGCCACTTTCATGGCATCCTCTAGCTCCCATGTGGCCTCATCTGCTCTGAAATGTTTCCACTACAACTTGAATTGCATCATAGCTCAATTCCGAAGCAAGGTATCTCTCCTATCTAGGGTAAATTGAGGCTTAAGATGGAAGCCTCCTTCTGGTTCCACCTTGTTAAAATTCCAATCAATAATAAGATTAGTATCATGGACATATTTCTTTACCAAATATACATGGAACACATTATGGGCCTTGACAATTGGAGGTAGAGAAATTCGATATGCCACATATCCCACCCTTTATAGAATTCCAAATAATCCATAGTAGTGGGGTGCTATCTTAGCATAAGTACCCATTCTAAGGGAGATTCTCTTAGGATTAAATTTGATTAAAACATGATCTCCCACTTTGAACTTTTTTTGAGTCCATTTGTTGTCAGCGTAGATCTTTTGTCTGTCCCGAGCTACTTTCAAATTCTTCCTAATTTTAATCACTTATCCCTCCATATACTTCAACATATTGGTCCCAAGGGTAATCCTGTCCTATGGATTATCCTAGTTGATTTGAATTATTCATTTTATACCATATAGAGCCTCAAAAGGGATCATTTTTAATGACTCTTTATAGCCATTATTGTATTCAAATTCTACTAGGGGTACATATTCCTCCCATTTCTTAAGATGGTGCATAAAATACATCCTTCTCATATCTTCCAACACTCTAATTACCCTCTTAGTTTGGACATCTATTTAAGGATGGTAAGCAGTGTTGAAATCTAGATGCATTCCAAATCCTCTAAATAGACTTTTCCAAAAATTTGATGTGAATTTAGCATCCTTATATGAAATGATTATCTTGGGCATGCCATGCAATATGGAAATATCTTTTATAAAACTTTCAACAAGATATATTGCTTTAAAAGTGGATTTAATTGGGACAAAGTGAGTTGTCTTACTCAAACTGTCAACCACCACCATCATCACATCATGTTGTCTTGATTCTCATGAAGTTCATGGAGATAATATTCCATTTCCATTGTGGAATCTGCACGGGATACAACAAACGTGTTGGGTGTTTCTGCTCAACCTTGACTTGTTGGCACTCCAGACACTTATAAATGTATTATGCAATATCCCTTTCATCCCTTTCCAGAAATACACATTTCTTCTTGTTGTTATCATCTTTTGATAACCCAGATTACCCACATAGGGTGTCTTATGAATCTCATCCATGATAAGATTTTTCAACTCAGTCGAATTGGGTATGTACAATATATTATTGTACATCAACAACCCATCCTCTGTATGGTGATATCCTTTATATTTATTTCCTTGAAGATTTTTTTGCAATCTCTCTTTTATTATGCTAAAATTTTCATCATTATGTAAGAGAAATATGATTCTTTGTTTTATTATAGATTCACATGTGCTTGTTGCTACTAAGTGTATTGTCCAAATGCTTATATTGAGTGCATTTGCCACTCAATGTTCCTTTCCTTTGATGTGTCTGATTTAGAAATTGGATTCATTAATAAGAGGCATCCATTGGTTTTTTTTATGAAATTTAAGCATAGATGATCAAATAAGTACTTCAGTTCACTGTGATAAGTCATTAATATAAACCTTCTTCCCAACTGATAATGCCTCCACATTTTTAAGGTGTGTACTATGGATACAAGTTCTAATTCATGAGTGACATAACATTTCTCATTCTCATTTAGCTTTCTTGATTCATAGCTGACTATGTGTCCTTATTGTGCGAGGACTCGATCGAGTCCTTATTTAGAAGCATTTTCACACACTAGGAAATCCTTTTAAAGTTCTGCAATTTTTTAGGATAGGGGAATTCTTCAAAATATTGCAATTCTTTTCATAGGGATATGATTTACAATGCACAAAACACATATAAACAATGTTTGAGAGTATAATAATAAAAATTTAAACTCATATTTGGATCTGGCATTGGCCGAGTCACCCATTATCTCAACTTGTTGATCTTCTACTAATTATATTTGATGACGCTGAGGATTCTTGGTTGTATTGGAAAATTTCTAGAATTGAAGCACCTCCCCTCTTCTAAGTATCTAGGTCAAGCTCTATAGTAATGATCATCTGTAATGCATGGTAACTCCCACTTCCAATATGGCATTAATGCCCCTATATAATGCACCTTTTAAATTAAATTGCGATGCCTTAGACCCAGTCCAACGAGAGGGGAAGAAAAGCCCTTATATAAATATACCACATGATACCACTTACTGGTTGATTTCTCATACAATGATAGGAGGTTGGGAAGCAGATCTTGATCTTTTTTTGCACTATCGCTTTTCTTTGTTACGAATTATAAATTAGTTTTCTCCACTACGGGTTTAGAGCTTTGCTGCTGTAGGAAGAACCAAAGTGAAAAAATGTTGATAGGATCACAAAAAGAAGTGCAACACCAATGAGGAATACATTGAGTAGAAGAACAAGAAAATAACATAATATTGAACCAGTTATTGAAAAATTTATGTAAGTCAATTCTTATTAGTTACATCGAATCTGAATCTGAAGCATAATATTGAACCAATTACTGATTGAAGATCTTTTTATGTGTTATACATACTCTGTTGTGTGGATATCATTGCAGTGCTTCTGGAGCCCAACAAGAATTGGGCCATTGAATAATTATTTCCCTTGCAAAATCGTCTGAGAGATTTGGAGGAACCTATTTAGTAGCTAAAGAATAACCACGCGTATCAAATCCAACTAGAAGCTATGCAATTCCATCTTGCAAGATTTGCATAGTGAGTTGTGATGCATACACTTGTGCTATAGTGAAGGTTAGATAGTGGCATGCACATAGAAGTGTCCATGTGATTTTCCATGCAAATATGTATTAGTAAGACTTGTTAAATATATTACTGTAGGGTATTAAATATGTCAGGGGCAGTAAATGCAAACTACGTAGGTTTTAATTTTTCATTTTCTTTTTTTTAAATGACTTTATAAATCCGAAAAATACAAAAATATATTCAAAGGCACTAGGGAAAATTATGTCTTATCACAATTCCTTTCCAAATTAAAAAATTAAAACTAAGAAATTCAAAAAATAAATTTTATTTAAAAAAATCGAAAATATTGTGAGAAAGGATTAAGTAATTGCTTGCCAAATCTTTTATGAGACTCCAAAATAAACCAACTAATAAATCATAATGCACTAGTTAATAGGCGGTTAGGAGAAAGCTAGAGTCCTGCGAGACTCCAAAATAAACCAACTAATAAATTCAAATGCACCAGTTAATAGGGGTCAGACAAAAGCTAGAGTCCCTACCTTGGCGAGAGGCAGTGACTAAAAAGGTAAAAACAGAGAAATCATGTATCGTAGCAAGGGTTTAAAATTGAGCCTGTCACAACACGTCAATACCATTTCAAAACGTCCCAGAAGAGTTATGAAATATTTACATGTAAAAAAAAAATCTAATTTTAGTTTTTCTCATTTTCTTGGGAAATAGAAAGAATAATTTAAAATTTCCTATAAAGGGTACGGTTGTAAAATCCCCATCATGGTCATGAATCTATGGATGTAACATTGTTAGTCTACCCCAGTCCCTTTCACTTGAGTCGAGAAGGGGCTTGTATTGCTAGCTCCTTTACGAAGGATCTTCACTGACCTAGACAGGTTAAAATTTCATAAAATCAACCGTATCAAACATTTAAAGATCTAGACAGGTTGAAATTTGATCATGATTATGATTGAAAAAAAATTGTCTCAATATACCTTACAACATTTCGTACCCTTTAATTCATTGCAATAGTGGCTCAAGAAACCAAACTTCATACGATGTAATTCACTGCAATGGTGGCTCAAGAAACCTAACAACAATTTGTACCCTCTAATTGACTGCAACAAATACTTGGGTAGTGGGTCAGTGGGTTGTATTACTTATTGTTTCCTTTTCTTAGTTTATTTCTTTATACGATGTGATCCAGCATTAAAAACTGTACTCAGAGAAAATGGCTTAAAACCAAGTTTCATTTCCCCTTTAGTATTTTTCATGAGCGAAGTAGAGCGACCAATTTCAATAAGGCTGTGTAGTTCAACACAACATGTGAAGTTTACCTTATGTCCCACTCTAAATAGTGATTGTATGGATTCATTACTCTGCTTCAATAGATTACGGGGAAATAATTGTGCATGAAGTCACTGGTAATGATTCAAAATGTCATAACATGCCTAGCTCTAGGCTTGGTATCCCCTTCTAATTGAACCCTCCATACCAAGTAAATGAAGGAATGAAAGAAAATATAAGTATTAACAAAGTAAAGGGATGGATTTTCATCAGTGAAAAACATTCTGAAAGACTTGATATAAAAAAAAACAGGGCTTTGGTTGGAGAACAAATATTCATAGGTGAGCTAAGAAACAAGTGTGAAAAAAGATCGATTTGAATGAGGCACGTGGCACTAGGACAAAAGACCTATGTATTTTGAATTTTTGGAGGTTATTTATTTTTCACAATTATTTCTTTTAATGCATATCTTTCCAATAAATCTATTGTTCTTTATTTTGACATCAAAGTTGCTCTTATTATTTCACAATTATTTCTTTAATGCATAGCTTTTCACCAAATCTATTGTTATTTATTTTAATATTAAAGTTGTTGTTATCCATAGTTTGAGATATTCACATGATTGGGTTTCAAAATCCAAAGCAAAAGGAAAACGCTCGACCAAGAGTCCAGGTGACAGATTCACAATTATTTTTTCAAAGTTTTGTGATGGGTTTTGTGGACAAAATGGTTTTGCAAATAATATTTGAGTATTTAGAATATATATTTTAAATTTTGCATTTCTATTTATTATTTAGATCATAAATTCTTATAACATGTTTTCCATCAAAAAAATACAACTTCACTATAATGTATATCTGAAAATATTTGTTTCAAGCTTTTTCTTTTAAAACTACCATTACCCACCTCTCTTCATACTTTATTTTTAAAATGCAAGCTTATTAACTTATAGTAACATGCTTTGATAGATAATTTGATTTCATATAATTATCAATACTATCTATGGGTAATAATGTACATGATTTTGTTATGAAATAAAATTTCTATTACCAAGATTCTTGGTTAACTTATTTACTTTTCACTACTAATTATATAATTTTATTATATATATATATATATATATATATATATATATAATACTTGAAAATTAATAAGTTTGTTTATTTTATTTTTTCTATTTATTTATAAATAATTAAAAACAAAATATATTTATTGTGTAATTTTTGTTGCTACAATTCAAATCCTATTTTATTTATTTTTAATAATTATTTAATAATTATATATTTAATAAAATTTGAAAACTATCTTGGATGGAGTGTCACTTGGTCAATTTCAGAGGATAGATGGAATGGGGAAGCTAAGGGAGTTATTAACCTCGACCACCAGTCCTCTACGCATTACTACAGAATGACTTGTACCCAGCAAAGAGTAATGGTAATGCACTTGGACAACCTTGTAGGGTTAATGGCCCCTCGCGCAAGCCAGACCAGACGTACCAAGCCTAGGGAAGTCGTCACCTCGACTTTCATGGCTATCTTATCCGCCAATTCAAGGTGTACTAAGAGGGAAACCTACCCGGTGAATTCATTCATTCCCCCTCTTCATTTTCTCCTGCTCCTTGTCTCTTCTGAGCATTTTCTCACCTTTTCCCTCTACAACTGTGTTTTCTCCCTTACTCAGGAGAATTCTTTCTTTATCCATCTTCTACCCCACTCCTACCCCTCGACTCTCACAAGAGAATCCCCTACATCTCCTGCTCCTGCGCTTCGACTCTTTTGAGCTCTCCTAGACACTTTCCAACAACCCCTCCACCCTCTGCCTTCACTCCATCGTGAACCACCCTCTGCATTCTCTCCACCATGACAAGAGAAAGGGGGAATTCCAGGAGAGGCTCGTTTTACTACAACACCTTCTCTAGGAGTGATAGACTTACCCCCACCCAATTGGCTATTATTGCTTCTCGCACCACTGGCCCCAAAAATGACAACCAGGGGTCGTCAGAGCCTCTATCATCACCCTCTCACTCCATCCATGGAAATCGCTCAGTTAAAGAGGAAACACCACTTTCAAGAGAGCACACTCCCTTTCTCACTAATCCTCTTTCCCCTCCAGAGAACCCGGTGTATGGCAATGGTAGCTGCATGGTGGAGGAGGAAATCCCCCCAAGATGGCAGGTGGAGGAGTACATGATGAACACTGGTGAGGAGAAGGAAGTGGAGCAGCCTTTGCTCTGTGCAAATCGACTCTTGGAGGAGCACCTCCAACTCATTTTTGAAATTCAACAAAAGAAAGAAGATCAATTGCAGTCACAACGCATCCTCGGCCAAAGATTGGACATTTTGTTCGATGCATTGGCGGACGCTCCTGCGTGGACTCGATTCCCAATGTGTGGCCTGATTTACACCCCTGTCTACAACATCCATGGTCACTTGAGCTCACCTGTGGAGTAAAGCCTCCACTTTTATGTTTTTTGTTTACTCTCATTGCAGATTACTATCTTTTGATTTCTCTCGTTGCAGACTAGATGGTTATGGTGACCATTTCCATTTTGTTCACACAGTTTTGTTCTATTGAAATTACTAAGACAACTGAGAGGGGGGAGTGAATAAGTTGTTATTGAGCTTAAACAATTTTATGCCTATTAAAATATTGTTAATCTTCTCCAAGTGATCATTAAGATTATGCAAGACATGAACAATAGAAATAACAAACATCAATCACACATATGATATACACAGAGAGAAATATTCACGAGGAAACCCATAAATGGAGAAAACCTCTTCTTCTTAGAATGATAGGCAGTCTTTTAAGTTTTTTACATCATCTTTCTTTGAGCACGAACTCAAAATTAGGCTACAACCTCTTCTTTAACAAGCTGCAACTTGTTGAGAGCACCAACTCTCTAGTTTCTCTATCACCCACTAGAAGCAAGCACCAACTCCCTGAGTATTCCAGCACCAACTGGATGGAAGCACCAACTTCAAGTCACACAGGCACCAACCTGTATAACAAAGAATAATGGTTCTCCCTTGCACCACCCTACCATCCTGGTTTTTCTGGATACAACCAGATGGAATCTACAACTCCCTGTGTTCAAGAACCCACTTGAAACTATGAGGTCAATTGTCCCCCCTAAAACCACCCTACCACCTTGATTATAAAACTTTGCTTGAATAATAGTTTACAACAATACATATATGTCAATAGACTTACCATTTATAACATGTTCTTCAATTCTTCTCTACTTCTGTCTGTTCATTCTTGGCTCCACTTACTGTCTCTTTCCATCTGATCTTTCTCTATTCTTCGCATACACTTAGGTTCACCATTTCTTCTATGTCCAGCTTCAGTTCTTCCTCTATGTATATGTTCTCACCCTGTTCATTTTCTCCTCGCCTTTCTTACTATTCAAATCATTTTTTTTCAAAGAAAAATCAAGCCCCCACTCTATCACAACGTTATTCTCTTATTCATTTTCCCATAATCCATTACACACTGAGCCTAAAAAATGCCCAAGAGAAAAATCTCAAAACATCCAAGAATCAATGATTTAGTTCGTATAACTGAATCGTAACTGTTGAAATAATGTAACTGCGAAGAGCATTCTTATTATTATTTTGTTATTGGATTAAATCCCCATTGTGGATTAATCATGTCATTATTATTATTATTGTTATTGGATTAATCCCCATTGAGGATTAATCATGTCGGTAATTGAATAAGGACCAAATCCCCTTTTGCGGATTGGTCATCGGACAATTACAAAGTGCTGAATAAGAAGTCGGCCCCAGCAGTTATAATGGAAGGCCCAGAATTAATTAAAGGTGGGTTTACCCACCCAGAGTGAGAGGTCGGCCCTGCCAGATGGTGACTCTTCACACGTGCCAGATTGATATAAATAAGAGGCTAGCGCCTCACTTCTTAGACACACTTCACTTGCTCATTCTCTTATGAGGCAAGCTGCAATTAGAAGTTGGAGAGAGGAGAAGAAGGGTGGCGCATCTCTTGGGGAGGACTTTCTGTATTGGTTTGAGTTATCTCTTGAACATTGTATAAGCCATTTATGATAAGGAAGTTTTTGCTGGGTTTTCTTCCCCTAGAAGGTTTCCTAGGATAAATGTTGTGTCTCTTGTGAATGTGTATTTCTCAGTGATCTTGTTTTTATTATGCTCTTATCTAATGAAATGCAAAGAACTATAATAATGGCATAAACATTAACATGGTATCAGCGCCAACCTGAAGAAAGCACAATTTGCAAGAGGAAAAACGTCACTGTTAGTGTACCCCAAAATTAGGGTTTTGCAAAAGTGAGTATTTTCAGCTCCCTAACACCCTAGAAAGCTGAGCCCTCCCCCAAGGATCAATTTGGCACCTAGAGCGCACCTTTTCATTGGCTGGATCTCCTGGAAAGTGAAACCCTAGTTTCACAAAAGTACCAGAAGTACTAGAAAACTAGTACCAGAAGTACCAAAAGTACCAGAGTACCAAAAGTACCGGAAGCACCAGTCCAGAAATCCGCAGATAAGATTTGACGGGGTAAAATTTGGATTTTCTCAAATCTGAAGACACCAGGCTACTCGCCTCAGCCAAGCGCACCTCTTGGTAATATCAAAACTTGATTTCAAGTACTTTCAATTTTTGGTCATTTTTGTTGCCAAAAGTACAAGATTTCTGCAAGCACAAAGCTTGTTGAGAAATTAGAAGGCATAGACAACTTCCGTGCCTAGAAGTATAGGATTAGTCTGATCCTTGTAGAGAATGACCTATCAAGATTTATCAAAGAAGAAGTGGAGGAACCTGAAGATGCCGTAGAGAAAGCAAAGCATCAGAAGGACTCAATCAGGGCTTAGAGAATCGT
>JASDQU010750744.1:0-14294 GCA_032191745.1 Picea mariana
ATGTACCTCTTCCACCTCCTCACTTCAGTAGATTCCACGGAGCACCTTTTTGCTTCTGGGAGTCGCGTCCCCTCCTGTCGAAACCAGCACACTTTTCCAGAAGGGCGATAGTATCTTGATTCTCATTCCCTATTTTAATGAGAGATCTCGGACGACACAGGGGGAAACACCATTGCTCCCTGCTGTCGTTGGCCCCCATAACATTCGATGCCAACACTCTCTCATGTTATGGTGGGTCTTACTTTGCGACTGTTGCAGTTATTCTTGTCCTTTGCCGAAGACCTCTGAACGTGGTAGGGCCATCAATGCCCACCTCATCATTGCTGCTTACGACAACAATCATTGCCTGTTATTCAGAGTATGTTCCTTTGCAGAATTGTCTTCTGCCTTTATCATTACCGCCCCCGAGGGCGCTGCAGTTGTCTACACCAACACTTCCGTCATCTTTTTTCAGAGTTACATCACACGAGAATGGGGCATTCCCGCCTCGTTTGTACACAATTGTATATTTTGTTCTCCGCACATCTCTCAGAAGATCGAGATACTGGTTCCTTTTCTTTCCAACGGATCGCTCCGAAGGGTCCCACTCTTGCTTTCCTTTACAACCACACAGTAGAAGAAACATTGATGGATTTCGGCTATACGTTTGCTCCTAACCTCATCCATCAGGGGGCATCTGTTATCACTGAAATTTCATCTGCACATGGCGACAAGAACTCGACATCATCAAAACAGCAATGAAGTCATTCATGGCACTGAATTAAGTTCACAGCATTCCAGAAGGGTCAAAAACTATACAAAGTAACCAAAAATTGAAGGGCGCTTTACAACATCTTGATGCGCGCGCATATGCGCGGGACAAAAACGTGTTACTAGCGCATGCGCGCCCGACGCGCGCCTGTCAACACCAAAACCCACGCATCTGCTAATACGATGCATTAAATGCATAAGTCGGCCTCCCGACCGCCTATGGACTGGCCCCCAAGATGATTTGACCCTCGAATCAGAGTCGGCTCTGCAAATTTGGCGAATTAATGACCTAAGTGAACCCTAAACAGGTCCGTGTTCACACCGGAAGTTGGTTACGTGACCGCCTGGAAAAATGTTATAAATAGCCGTGAAGACTCACTGTTTTAACAGGGAATTCACAGCATTGTTACACTGTCCAGATGATTCAGAGCTTAGCCTTTGACAATCAATTCATCAGCAGTGTAATCTTGAGTTCTTTCATCACTCAGTTCAGTTCTGTTCGTTTTGTAAGGAAAGCATAGTGTTGAGGGCCCCGAAGAGCCTTCCATTGGAGGGAGAAGGAGCCCCTGGTCCCTCTCTTCTGCGTGTGCTCTGGTTTCAATAAAGCACCTGCCTGAAACCTTTGAAGACACCTGTGTTTGATGTTTAATGTTCCTTGTCTATTTTTGTAATGTTATTTGCTTTCAGTTCATAGTTAGATTATAGTTTGTTTCTGTTTCTTCTAACCCTTTTGTTCCACAGCAACCTGTTCTGCCTTGCCAAGCCCAACAGGGCATGCCAGTGCTCCCATTTTTGCTCACCCGACGACGATTCAAGCATGAACAATTTGTTTGATGGTTGTGTGTATCTTTTTCCAGCCTCTCTGCGTCCATACCCTTGCTCAAAAAATTCTACAAAGTACTTCAATCATCATTGTCTTCTAACTTCGTACTTTGGGGGGCATTCTGTTGCACCTCAAAATTACTCACTTTGATAGTGTCGCAAGTGTTGTCATTACAAGTGTTGTAAGTGTCACATCTTGTCCACAAGTGTCACATCTTGACTACAAGTGTTGCAAGTGTCACAAACATCATACTGCCATATTTCCCATGTCGTGCCTCTAACGACATCACAAAGACACTTGAGACACCTCAAAGGCCAATTTGGAAGAAGAGACATCAGTTGACAGGGAGTACAAGCCTTTTGCCACTGAAAGAACCATCCAAAGATGGATTTTGGAGAGGAGAGCTCCCCTATACACCATAAGGAAGCATCGACACTCCCTATACCCTTTTGGGGGAGAGTTATAATGCTCCGGTGCCCCTTTTCGGGGCGAAATTTGGTTTGTTGAGAAGAATGAGGGAAAGATCCCCTCAATATCCGAAGGTGGTTGGATTTGAATATGATCTCAAGGCATGATCTTAGGGAAGATCCTCAACTGAAGGAGAGAAATCCTCAACTTATCCCAAAGATCTCTCAAGTGGTTGGGCCTCTCAAAGCTTATATAAGGAGGCCTTCTCATGGTGAAAGGTACAAGATGATAGAGGAAAGATTGGAGGTATGAAACCTATGATATCATAGGAAACATACAATACATTATAGATAGAGAAAATATTGGAGGTATGAAACCTATGATCTTATAGGCAACATACAGTACATGATAGAGATACAAATTTGAGATACCAAACTTATGATCTTATAAGTGGTATTGACAGGGAATGGAGATTAAGAATTGCATCGAACTTATGATCTCATGAGTGAGATGTCATCAAAGCAATCAGTGTAGATTGATTGAGCAAAGGGGTTGGGAAAGGAGAACTAGAAGAAGCTGTTGCACCTTCATTCAAAGGATTGTAAATAATTTTACTTGTTCTCATTAATACAATCAATGCTTGGCCTGTTTCTTTCAAACTTGTACTTGTTCCATATAAGTTTGTCTGCAGTAGATGAATCTATGTTTGAGCTAATATCAGTATAATAGGAAGTCTTTTGTGCCTTTGTTTGTTTTGCAGGACCTATCAAAGATCTCGATATCGAATCTCATCCTGGACTTTGCAAGGACAAACGTCGTTCATAAGGTACATATCTTTCTCTTTCTCTTTCATTCATTAGCTTGATTAGATCTAAAAGGAATTCAATGTCCATGTTAAGAACTTTCTATCTTGGTCTTAGGATTCTAGGGACCTTGAGAGAATCCACTTTTCCGTAGGGGGATTTCTCTTCAATAGTGTCTAGCTAAGGAGAAAGTTTACCCTAGGGATCAACACTCTTGTTAATTTTCAATTTTACTTTTTAAAGTGATGAATTTCAAAAACTATTTAAAAAACAAAATCTATCTAAAGCAACCTTCAATTAATGAGCTTCAAGCAATTCTATAACTATGAACTATTTGACCTAAGTAACCTTAAACAATCTAGGACTATGAACTATCTCTAAATAAGCAAATAAAAAGAAACCTATTTCAAATCTATTTAATCTATTAAATATATTTTTGAATAATCAAACAGCAAGTAATCTATTTCTGAATTATTTGATCTATATATGTCTGAGTGAAAAAGCAATTAAACTATCAAAACTATCTTAAAAAGTGAACTCTATTCTTAAAAAGAACTCACAACTATTTCTATCTTGCAAATAATAAACACTAATCTACTTAACTAAAAGCAAGAGTGTTGTGACCGTATTTAGATGTGATGATTGTGTCTTCAGTGGTGAATAGGATCACGATGGCATCTAACTACCAATGATAACTCAAGTGCAATTAAATCAATGCTAATTTCTATAGAGAAATGTAAAGTATGGATAAGGCAGTCTATAGAGAGTTTTTCCATCATAAAAGTAACACTAAGTGCTCTTGGAATCCATGAGATCTTTAATCATTGTGCAAAAAAGATTCAACATCAATCATGCACTTTATCACACAACTGCTGGAAAGTAGCCTATTCAAAATCACTAGCTCAAGCAAAGCTATAAAATCATAATCAACACTTAATTAAAAATCCTAATTCAAATTCATGACTAAGATGACAATAAAAAAACTCTGTGCAAACCTACAAACTCTTGACTAATGCTAATTAGAAATTACAACTCAAAATTCATTTCTATCCTATCATGTTGAGGAAAAATTAACAAATGAAACAGACCTGCAGAGAGTATTTGAAATTACAAATAAACCTATCTAAATTAGTACTCTATCAAAACTAAAGCAATTGATCTATCAAAGCTACAAATAAACCTATCTAAATTAGTACTTTGCAGAGTAACTTATAGCTAGGAAAAAAAAGACATAACAATGTAATTAACTAGCTTCTACAACTTGCAAACAAGATATAAGCATTAACACACAACCATGGATGTCCCTCTATGATATACACAATTCAGAAATAAATATGTAACTTAGAGAAAGTGTACAGGAAGATGAATTAGGTAAGCAATTTGCAATTAAGATATACACACAACAACAATTGAAATTGAGAAATTTACACAATGAAGAAATGATTTCGAAATCTAAGAAAGGAAACTAGACAATTGTAAATATGTACTAATAGAAAGAATCACCCAGACCACTGGTGGCCCCCCAAAATGTCGTGGAAACACTCCAACTGGAAAACAAAGTCGCTAAATTAACGCAACACTGTCATTAAGCATAAAAACAGAGTATATGAAAAAAATGGTGATAATGTCTATATCAAATAATAAAATTCATCTTCTCTTCATGTCATAGTCAGTGGTATTTATAGGTGATTAAAGAGCTTGAGAGGTCGACTACTGGAAGGTTCGATCCTCTCTAAAAATAGTAAATTCATTAAATTCACTTCAACATAAGCATATTCCTTAATAGTCTTTGTGTGCCACTCTGTTAGCGTCAGAAGTCACTCCTGGATTGCTTGCAGGAGCAGAGCCCGACACCCATTGGTTTAATGTCACAATTTGTTTAAAAGGATGATCAAATGGAGGTAAAGACTCAAGGAAATATCATTCTAACTCAGGGACTGGGTCTGGTATGTAAAGAACAAAGAAGGTATGGAATCCTAACTTCAGCCAGTGGGTTGATTAAAAGGTGAACAGGTGGAAGACTTAGTGAGAAAGGTGAACAAACGACTTTGGGCAACAGGCTTTCGGTCGTTTGCAGAAGAAAGACTCTGAATGCAAGATCTGCTTGGTTCAGGGTCTCAAGAAACTGAGAGGGGACTTGACTGGATCCTCCAATTCCAAGTCACTCAACGCTGGGGAAATCACAAGAACTGATTAGAGACAGTGCAACTATTACAGTGATCCATTACAACATCATCCTATAATAGCTACAGTTCAACTGGATCCTCCAATTCCGAGTTGCTCTAACATAGTGTAAACAAAGACATAAAAGAAACTGGCATTCATAAGGCAAGAAGTCTCAAAAGTTCACACATAACTAGCATAATAGTGCTTCATTAAAAATTTACAACTGGGAGCTCTGCTCAACCATCGATGCTTACAAAATACAAAAACTGAGCCTATATACTCAGGAAAATTCGCCTCATAGAGGCGTTCTTGTCGCCCAAGGTTCTGTGTCCCTTTAGCCAAATTTGGATGAGATTTCTCTGTCAGACGCCACCTTAACTACACATGGCTCCTGCAGGAGGAGTAGTTGAGCCAGTAAATGTTGTTTTAGCGTGCGCAAACCTCCTCCGGCTAGTCGAGGACTCGGCATGGATTTTCTGAAAGAAAGGGTACACAGGACCCTCTCGAGCAGATCGCTTACCAGACCCTCCATACTTCACAATTAATGAACGAAGAGAGGTTTCAACCACCCCTTCTTGATTTCATTTAATCCAAGCGAAGACCAGGATTGAAGTCCAGTTCGATGGCAACTGGAGGTCATGACAGGCCTCTCTGTGACTGAAACCCGACGCCTTTGGCTCTTTTCGCGCAGTTCTTTTCTTTCCCCAGTGACCATGGGCTGCGTCCCTGTGCTTACTTTCAAATGCGCTTTCGACGTTCGCGAATAGGAAGGGATTGATCCCTATTTTTGGAAATCGTGATGAGAGAAAAGCCGAGGTGACTTAATCTGGAGCCACGTATCCCTCTATATCTGACGTTCCTAAATTCACCAGGCGCTGTTGTGGGCCCCAGGTCCTGGATGCTCTCATCACTTTGCGCGTCAGGGATATGAAGAAGCTTTTTCTTGAGCTTCAAAATCGCGATGAGCGAGAATGTGGGGAGCCTAATCACACACCAAGTGTCCTCTGTAGATAAACGGCTGAGGCTGCTCCTTGATGTTGTGGGCCTGCCTTTGGGCGCTTTCATTTCGCGACTCGTGAGTCGAAGACCCTCAGTTCCTCTTCTTCAACTCCCGCTTCCCGAGATGGTGATATGGGTAGGGCTCCTGCTTCCTGTGATGGTGATACGAGCAAGGATCTCCACATGTAACCATTGGCTAGAGCCCAAGTACTCGTGCCTTTCGCTACTCGGGAGCTCGCGAGTCAGAGTATCAAACTTCGGCATTTTCCCCTCGCAAAGTCCCGAGACGCGCGGGTAAGCTAAGGTTGACCCCCTTCCGGGCACTTTTTCGTAACTCGGAATCTCGCGAAACCAAAGGGATATGGTCCGCCCTTTGAACTCACAAACCCCGAGCTCGAGAAACAACACTGCACTTGATCTGCTTGCGATCAACGGCTCCCGTAACTTCGCGAATGCCTCCTGAGGGATTTTGACCATCCACTTCCTTAAAAATTTTAGCGCTATACTTGATCCAACCCGGTTAATTTGAAAATACCCATCAATTGCTGTTCTGCTCTGTCACTGAAACCTATCTGCTGAAGACTGAACTGCCTGCTTGCTTGATTTTAAGTCCGAAAAGGACTTCTTTTATGTGCTACGCTTGGGCACTCCCCGAGCAACCTGCAGACCTGTGTATCCCGATACCAAAGACAAGAAATGTTGCTAACATTAGGCTCCATGGGGGATAGAGCCATCCCTGTGATGCTCTAAGGAATCATTTTGCAGTTCCAATGCCTTGCCATTGGGCTATGGAGTCATTTACTAAGCCAAAACAATAAAAGTAAAAACGAAGAACAAAAAAGACAATATTTACAAAACATAGGAGCCACTAGAGGCTCAGACAAAACATTTTTTAAGAAAGTGCCCATTAACTGGGCAACTGAAAACTTCTTCGCCTTCCAAATCTTGCAAACTGTACGTGTTATTCGAGAAAATCTCGGAGATTCTGAAAGGCCCAATCCACAGGGATTCAAATTTACTGTGTTTTCCCTTATCTTGTTTAGGAGCATCCCATTTCAGCACCATGTCTCCTATCTAGAACCGCTCCTTCTTGGCCTTCTTATCGAAGACCTTCTTGATCTTTTGCTGATGGTCCTGAATTTTGTCCACTCTCTGCTCTCTGGCTTGTTGGACCTCTACTAGCTGATGAATCCTTTTGATCATGTCATTTGGCTCTTCTTAATGATCCTGGAAGAATTTCGCTACGGGAATGGCCAGCTGAGAAGGGAAGACAGCTTCGGCTCCGTAGACTAACTGGAAAGGGGAGAGCCCTATAGATCTCTTTGTAGTCACCCGTTCAGCCCATAGGGTGAATTTCAGCTTTGAACTCCAAGCCCTTTTGTTGTCTTCCAACAACCTTTTGATGATCCTTATCAAGATTTTGTTGGAAGATTGCGCTAGACCGTTGCCCTGTGGATAATATGGGGTGGAGTGAATCAATTTGATCCCGAACTATTCACAGAACTTGGCTAGTGGTTCAGACTCGAAAGCGGCTGCATTATCCGTGACAATCTTATTTGGGCAGCCGAACCTTGTGATGAGGTCCTCCAAGAATCCAATGATTACCTTGTGGGAAGCACTCCTGGTGGGCATAGCTTCAATCCACTTGGTAAAGAAATCTGTAGCATTCAGGATCCACCTGTGCTACCCACTGGAGGGGGGGTGAATTTATCCAATGAAATCTAGGCCCCACTGCTGAAAAGGCCCTGAAACCACCACCGGATTTAACGACAGAGACCTGAGCTGCTTCTTTCCTGCAAATTTTTGACATTTGATGCAGGCTCTGACCTTTTTGTAGACATCAGTGAACACGGTAGGCCAGTAGTATCCAGCCTTGAGGATTTTGTGGGCTGTGGCTCTCCAGAAATGGTGCCCTCCACACAGGCCACTGTGAAATTCAGCCATGATCATCTCAGCCTCTGGTGGACTCATGCATTTTAAAAGCACTCCTAGGGGGTCTTTCCAATATAACATTTGATCGATCAGGAAGTACCTAACTGCTTTGAGCTTTAGAGCTCTTGCTTTGCTTCTTTGCAGACCGTCTAGAGGCCGCAACTCCTGCAGAAACTATATGACATCCTTATACCAAGGACATCGAGCCAATGGGGACTCCCTCTGAGGATCTATGTCAGACAGTTGATCCTGCTGAATACCTGAGAATTTGTTGATGAAACTTGTCCCCAAAGCTTGGTAGTTTGCTTCAGCCAACAACTTGGCTAAACCTTGGCCTTTGATCAATTTGGTGGGCCTTATTTCCAGGTCGAATTCCAGGATTTTGGCTATCCATTTACTTCTTCTCCCGTCTATATCAGGCTGAATGAGAATGTCTTTAACGGCAGCTGAGGGGACATAGGCGATGATCTTTGACTGCAGGATGTAGGTTCTAAAAGATTTGAGAGATTTTACTAGAGCATAAGCCTGCTTCTTTATAGTGTCATACCTGACTTCGGCATCCCTCAATGATCGACTGAAATAAGCAATAGGCCACTCTATCCCACTGTCGTTTGCCTGTAATAGAACAACAGCCACTGTGTCAGGTGAGGCAAAGGAGAAAATAAGAAAATCATTTGAGTAGTCGGGACTCATAAGCACAGGAGCTTCAGTCAGGGCCTTCTTGATTTGTTCAAAGGAATGCTGTGATTGAGGGGTCCACCTTACTTCATTCTCTTTCTTTAGCATGGCTGTTATAAGCTTTACCTCCTCAACAAAGTTAGGCACAAACCTCCTCAGAAAATTAATTTTACCGAGGAAAGATTGGACCTCCTTCTTGGACCTCGGGATGGGTAAGGCTTGTATCGCCTCAACTCTGCTGGGGTCAATCCCGACTCCTTCTGCTGATACTATGTGGCCTAGTAACTTTCCCTCCTTCATGGCGAATAGGGATTTCTTGGGGTTTAATGAAATGCCAAAATTTCTACATTTCAAGAAAACTTTCCTGAGATGACAACAGTGCTCTTTATCAGATTTTGAAAATACTGTGATGTCATCTAGATAAATGACCACAAATTTATCCTTTTCCCCAATGAAAGCTATGTCCATCGCACGCTGGAATGTCGCCCCTGCATTCATTAGTCCAAATGACATCTTGGCATACATGAATGTGCCCCATGGAGTGATGAATGTTGTCTTTTCCCTGTTTTTAGGCAGAACAAAGACCTAATTGTAGCCAGAGAAACCATCAATCATGGACATCCTGGAAGCTCCTGACACCCTCTGCAGTATATGTTCCATCTTTGGCAAGGGGTAGTTATCCTTCCATGAGCTCTTGTTCAGATTTCTAAAGTCTACACAGAGTCAGATTTCTCCATTCTTTTTCCTTACTGGGACCAAGTTGGCCACCCACTCTGAATATCTCAGTGGTACAATGATCTGAGCTTGAAGCAACTTCTTCACTTCCCTTTCCATGATAGGCAACAACATAGGATTGATCTATCTCATCTTCTTCCTAAATGGATTTGCTTCTTCCTTTAGTGGAATTTTATGCTCGATGATAGAGGTGTCATAGGTTTTGAGGTCTTCATAGGTCCAGGCAAACACATTAGAAAATTCCCTCAAAAGTCCAATGTATTCGGACCTTTGCTCCTCTGTCAAACCTCTTGACAATTTGATAAGCTTGGGCTCATCCTCGGTCCCAATGTTGCACTGAATAGTACCAGTGTCATCCTCCAAGACTTCTCCCTTTAATGATACATCATTTCTATCAAAGAGCCTTTCCAAAGGAACCAGTCCCCTTGGGATATGATTGTTGGGCAGCTGTACAATGTCACACTCTGCAATCTTATCCAGAAAATTACCCCCATCCATCTTTTCTTCAGAGACAGGGCCTTGATCGATATGCATCTCTGAAAATTATTCGACAGTCTCCAAGAACTTCTTGATCTCAGGGTCATCCTCAAACACCTTCCAATGTTTGACGTTGTCGGGTATGGAGGGCCTGTATTTTACTTCCACATCGTATCTAATTTTAGGGGGCAAGGGTACTTTGAAATTACTTGCTGATGCAGCCAAGGAATCTGCCACTGTGTTCTTCTCTCTTGGGATGAAAGAAATGTTAAACGCTGAGAAGAAATTGTCAACAAGGTCCCACACCTCATTTCTGTAGCTCCTGAGTCGAGGATGCTTAGCCTAATAGGCATTTCTGATCTGCTGGACCACCAAATATGCATCTCCGAACACTGCTACCTCCTGAACTCCCATTTCCCTCGCAGCTCTTAATCCCAGAACAAGAGCCTCATACTCTGCCACATTGTTGGTAGCTTCAAATTATAATTTGTATGACAGAGATATAGTTTCCTGAGCAGGAGACACAAAAACCACCCCAGCTCCAGCGCCTTCCTTGGAAGAGGCTCTATCAAAGAACAGTTTCCAGACGGGGGTGATGGAGGGAGGAAGTTTAGGGGAAATGGTGGGCTGCTTTCTGAGTTTGAGAGGAGGCTCAGGGGCATGGGTAAGCTGTAGTAAACTGGAGACTAAATCAGTGTCTAAGGTGAAAATGGGATGATTGGTAGGGTTGGCTTCATCACTGATTATGTAGGCCAGTTGGGCTTCCCTATATAGTCTTCTGTGCTCTCCTCTGAACACTGGGATAGTAGCATACGTGAGGTCCATCTGCAAGGTTCCCCCCAGTCTTTTTATCCAAGATCTCGATAAAAACATACCGAAATTGGGGGGAACATCGGCCACTACAATATCCATGACCACACTTTTCATGGGTAGTTGAAACAAGGTTACAACCAGGTCTTTAATAACTCCTAGACACTGAACTCTCCTGGAGTCAAAAGAATAGAGGTCATGATAGGTTCTGGTGACTTCTAGTCCTAGCTCTTCCATGACGGTTTTGGGCATGAGGTTGTGAGAAGCCCCTGAATTCATCAAGCAGTTGTGCAGCACCTTATCATGTATGTTCAGGGATGTGTAGAAGGGAGGGGATGAATCATCTCTATCTTCTACCATGGGACCTAGGACAACTGCTAGATTTTCATCTTGGAGGTTTATGGAGTTTGTGGGAAGGCATGAGGCTTCAGACTACAAAAGCTGAGAGAAGCATTTTTTAAATTCCCCATGTTTAATTAGCTCGGTGAGGGGCACAGGGATTCTGATCTTTTGAATCTCATGCTCAAAATTAAAATAAGATGGGAGCTTTGGGATTTCTCTTACTTCGGGAGCATGATTCTGGACTATGGTAGAGAGGGGTCGAGCCTTCTTACTTCTGTGACCATCTGCTACTTTGTTAGCAGGTTGCTCTACTCTAGTGGACTGCTCAGGAATATCAGGTGTTGCTGTCTTCTTGTCGGACCTCAGGTTGTACCTGCCTCGGCCAACAGTAGCCTTGTCTCCCTTGCTCAGTTCATTTAGCTGACTGTCCATGAGAGACTCCTCGTATGCTGATTGAGTGAGATGAGGAAAAGGAGGAGTGTCTTCTAAGCAGTGGATTTCAGGATCAAGGTCATCTGTTTCCCCTTCTTCCCCTTCGGCCACAAAATTGTTTTGGAAAGGGGCCTGAATTTTCTGGTCTTCTCTGTCTCTTCCCCTCTCTCTTTGCATATTAGGGGGAGTAAAATTATTTGGCCTCCTGAAGCCTCCTTTATTTTTGGTGATCTGAGGGCC
The DNA here is from genome assembly GCA_032191745.1 of Picea mariana. Classification (NCBI taxonomy): domain Eukaryota; kingdom Viridiplantae; phylum Streptophyta; class Pinopsida; order Pinales; family Pinaceae; genus Picea; species Picea mariana. The sequence goes on from JASDQU010750744.1 coordinate 11,596, forward strand.
TTTATATGCTTGCCTTCCTTCCAACCTCATTCGCTCCATCTCTGTAGACAGAGACTTCACCATCTTAGTCACTTCATCCACTTGAGGGTGGGGCACCGATGATCTAGAAGTTGAGGCTTCCGTCCTTCCCTTTCTTCTGTCTGCGTCGGCCTTGTTCCTCAGTCTGTCAGCTGCTAATATGTTGGATTCCACTTCTATGGCCGCATCTTGAATTTGGGCTAAGGAGGTGGCTCTTCTTTCTCTCAACAAAAGGTAGAAATCAAGGCCAAACGCACCAGCATAGGAAATTTGGGCAGAGGCTTCTGAGGGATTTATCTCTGCAAGAATCTTGTTATACATCTTATTGAATCTCTTGGAGAAGTCAGAGATAGACTCTCCTTCCATCTTCTTCAAAGACCTGAACTCTGTCATGTAATACATGAAATCCTTCCTATCTCCCCACTGTCTCAAGAAAGCACTATCTAGAGCTTCAATCCCAGCAATAGACCCTTGAGCCAATCCTCTAAACCACTTCCTCACCTCGCCATCCAGGCTCTGGATGAAGACCCTCATCCAGACATCTTCATTTTCAATGTTGAGGTTGTCTGCATAACTGTAGAAAGCAGCCAGGTGTTCTTCGGCAGTTATGTCTCCTTCCCCAGTGAACTTGGGCATATATTTCAAGTAATCTCCAACAGGGAAAGGATTCATGGGATTAGGTAAGATCAAGGGAGCATACCTAGCAGAAACTATGGTGTCTATTCTATTCAGAGGGGGATTAGCACCAGCCATAAGAATATTAGGTGGAGGAGAACTCGGAGGAGAAGGAGTTCGTGAAGGGGCTACTGGGAATGTGTCCCAAAGCGAAGCGGGAAACAAGAGAGGATTTATGGGGAAGGCTAATGAGCTCAAGTCCGCAGGTGCTCCTCTTTGTGCAGGAGTGGGAAAATCCTCTACAGTTATGGATCTTCACCGATAAACAACTTCAAAGGAGAGGGGAGTGACAAGGGTTTCTCCTTCTAGTCCCATACCAGGAGGGGAAAACTCAGCAGGAACACTCCCAAAATTCAGGAAACGGGAAGCCTCTGAAGGAGGTCTATCAAGAAACTGAGGAGGAGAAAAAGGAGTTCTCAAAGAAGGGGATGGCATATTACCTGTTTCAGCGATGGGAACTTCTTTTGCAGAGCTCTTTCCCTTTCTACGCACCACTTCTCAATCAGCTTCAGGTGTAGCTAGAGGCAGCTGTGGATGAGACCACGTGTGTCTGCCTCTGAAAGCCACAATTAAAACAATGGGTTCGCTCCAGTGGAGTCGTCACAATGGAGTCGCCAGGTGCTCAGTAGAAATCTCAATAGTTCTGATATCTGATGCACCTTTAGAATTAGCTAATCATTGTCGCTCAATCCCGGGGAAAATATTCAACTTTGTCCTCGACAACGACGCCAGAAATCTTAGCGTCGGAAGTCACTCCTGGATTGCTTGCATGAGCATAGCCCAACACCCATCAGTTTAATGTTACGATTTGTTTAAAAGGATGATCAAATGGAGGTAAAGACTCAAGGAAATATCATTCTAAATCAGGGATTGGGTCTGGTATGTAAAGAACAAAGGAGGTCTGGAATCCTAACTTCATCCAGTGGGTTGATTAAAAGGTGAACAGGTGGAAGACTTAGTGAGAAAGGTGAACAAACAACTTTGGGCAACAGGATTTCAATCATTTGCAGAAGAAAGACTCTGAATGCAAGATCTGATTGGTTCAGGGTCTCAAGAAACTAAGAGGGGACTTGACTAGATCCTCCAATTCCAAGTCACTCAGCATTGGAGAAATCACAAGAACTAATTAGAGACAGCGCAACTATTACAGTGATCCATTACAACATCATCCTATAATAGCTATAGCTCGACTGGATCTTCCAATTTCGAGTTGCTCTAACACAGTGTAAACAAAGACATGAAAGAAACTGGCATTCATAAGGCAAGAAGTCTCAAAAGTTCACACATAACCAGCATAACAATGCTTCATTAAAACTTTACAACCAGGAGCTCTGCTCAACCATCGATGCTTACAAAATACAAAAACTGAGCCTATATACTCAGGAAAATTCACCTCACAAAGGCATGGTCGTTGCCCAAGGTTCTATGTCCCTTCAACCAAATTCGGATGAGATTTCTTTGTCAGACACCACCTTAAATACGCATGGCTCCTGCAGGAGGAGTAGTTGAGCTAGTAAATGTTGTTTTAGCATGCGCAAACCTGCTCCGGCTAGTCGAGGACTCGGCATGGATTTTCTGAAAGAAAGGGTACATAGGACCCTCTCGAGCGAACTGCTTACCAGACCCTCCATACTTTACAATTAATGAATGAAGAGAGGTTTCAACCACCCCTTCTTGCTTTCATTTACTCCAAGAGAAGACCAAGATTGAATTCAGGTTCGATGGCAACTGGAGGTCATGATAGGCCTCTCTGTGACTAAAACCCGGTGCCTTTGGCTCTTTTCGCGCATTTCTTTTCTTTCCCCAGTGACCACGGGCTGCATCCCTGTGCTTACTTTCAAATGCGCTTTCGACTTTCACGAATAGGAAGGGACTGATCCCTATTTTTGGAAATCGTGATGAGAAAAATGCCGAGGCAGCTTAATCTGGAGCCACGTATCCCTCTAGATTTGACGGTCCTAAATTCACCAGGCGCTATTGTGGGCCCCAGGTCCTAGACACTCTCG
>JASDQU010750744.1:20885-38178 GCA_032191745.1 Picea mariana
TTATTTCATTAATAGAAATCATGTATTACTGTATATTTGTGTTTATGGTTGCATCTATGATACATTTATGTTATATTATTGAATATCTATGATATCTCTGTGCATTTCTTTATTATATCTCCTCTCTCATTTCGTGTCGAAAATAATCCGGATCAAGATAACACTCCATCCAGACCTCCAGATAGCACTCCATCTAGACCTCTTGTGTAAGTGGAAATTATCCCCGTCGTAATGGACGTTCACCCATAGAAATCATCTTGGACAATTTATGACAATCATGGTGAACAAGAGCATGGAGAATGGACAGGATGAGTGTGAATAGGATTATCCATTATTGATTTCCTTTTCATCAATCTATAACAATATAAAAAAACTTGTTCCTCTGTTCATAGGTGTGTAACATAGATTTGTAGTGAGTTTAACAGTTTTTTGTTGATATGTAATTGTCACAAAGAACCAGTTAAGCAATCTTCCATTATATAAACATAAAAATGCACAATAGGCTTATAACACACAGTGATGTCAACAATATAGAATTTAGCATACTAATAAAAACAACTGCTGATATAATAGCTCAGGATATCATAAAAACAATATAACAAATATTTTAACAAAGATTATACTTCATGTTCTCATGGATTGTAATATAGATGTCAGTTTTTATCATTTGTCAACTTAGAAAACCCCTCCCCCACTCCTAAGTATTGTGATACCGCACAATCAAAGATATAGGGAACCGGTCACTTCTCTCAATAGTCTAAGATTTACAGTTTTCCAAGTGTAGAGATAAATTTCACACATTAGTATGATGAGACGGTTAAAATATGGCCCCACCTGTAGGAAAAACATTCTATGTATAGTTAAGAAGAGGTAGGCGAGAGAGTCTTAGGATGGTATTAAAGTTAGTTCCCAATGGAAGATTTATGGAGTTCATTAACCTTTGCTTAACCATGCATACTTCTTTTCATCTTTGTCTACAAGTAATGTCATATATCAGAACAAGTTTTAAGATTTAGGAATTTTATTTATTGTTTGTCAGATCATCACCCTCGCTAGGTAGAATGCCTCGCGCTAGCAAGTATGTTCAGTACTTCGATGGGTTTACCTAGTCATACCATAGTTTGGTACCTGCTGCCAGTAGACCTATTCAGTATCCCCATGAGTTAGCCTCTTATACCCCTTTACAATAGAGACCAGTCCACCATATTTTAATATTTTTATATAAAGATTTCTTTTTTGCAAGAAGATGGGGAGGCAACTCTGATTTTTTATTATTTAAGACTGGGATGGTTTTTATGTTAGAGGATGACTCTTCTTTATGTATTCCTTATAGATTGTCCTGATGTAAGGGATACTTAAGTGGACATAGCCTATATAAAGATATGGTATAATCAATCATTTTTAGTGTGTAGTGGATGGTACCATTAGAAAATAACAGAAAGGTATCTTCAGGCCCTACTCACTTTTTTTTTTTTTTTAAGTTATATTGATGTTTCCATGGCTAAACACTAATCATACCTTCTTGCTACTCTTTCATAAAGATACTTTACTCACCTACTCAAGGTTCTTGGGGAAATTATATGAGTAACCTCAAGGTTTGATAAGACAAGGTGTCACTTCCTTATATCCTCTAGTGGTGGAGTTTATGAGAAATTTCCATTAAATATGCCTTGAGAGAAAGGAAAATAGAAATCTTGCAAAAAATATGGCTAATTCATAGCAAGCAATTTCTAAGAATAATAAGAATTCATTATTCAATTGATGATTAAGCAAACAACATAGTTCAAATATATAAATATCTTTTTCCAAAGTAAAATACTTCCCTTTTTGTCTCCTTGAAATCGTCCACTTGTGGTGAAATAAATATCTGCAAAGATCTCTAAAAATGTTTATCAACAAAAACACACTTTAAATTATTTACATATGTACAATCAAAATTCAGAAAAAATTTCAAGAAAAGGGGGAGGGAGAAGGAACTTCCCCATCCACCAAGGCCAATGCCTTATCAGTTGACATGACATGTAGAAAATCCTCTTTGGAAATGGGTTTGTGGTAAAGTTTAAGTCGATGTTCATTCACTACGAAAGAGACTTGTCCATCATCAATTGTTTTTATATTAACAACCCCATTATCTTACAAGGTAACTACCTCATAAGGACCCAACCACTGAGTGGTAAGTTTGCCTTTAAAATTTTTGAATCGGGAATCAAACAACAAAGCCCAATCACCAGGTTGAAAATTTTTCTTCTTAATAAATTTGTCATGCCACTTGCTCCTCTGGTTTTGAACTAATGTTGTCCATTGGATAACATCTTGTCTAATCTCATCCAATTCATTCAATTGTAGGGCTCGTTGTTTTTGTCCCTCATCTAGGTCTAATCCCAATTGTGCAACAATACAGAAATTCCTTACTTGGAATTCAATCGGTAGAAGTACTTGTTTTCCATACACTAGTTTGTAGTGGGTATTTCCAGTGGTGTTTCTCCAGGTGGTACGATATGCTCACAAAGTTTCTGGAAGTCTATCAACCCAATCCCTATGGTGTAATTGAACAGTTTTGGTTAGGATAGTTTCCAAAAATTTGTTTGTGGACTCTACTTGACCATTAGCTTGCGGGTGATATGGAGAAGACTTCCAATGCTTGATCCAATATTTCTCTGTTAATTCCTTCATTAGCTTATAAGTGAATTGTGTGCCTTGGTTTGTAACAATTTCATGAGGAACACCAAAGAGGGTAAATATATCTTCATAAATGAATTCAACAACAAATTTTTTGGTAGCCCTAAATAAGGATTTTTCCTCTACCCACTTGGTGGCATAATCTGTATAAACCAAAATATAATTCTTCTTACGAGACATGGGTGAAATTGGTCCTACAAAATCAAGGGACCATTTCTCAAAAGGTTCTATCATAACTTGGGAACATAAGGGAATTTCATCAGCTGATGTGGGTCTTCTTATCCTTTGACAACTATCACAACTCCTCACATATTTGGAAGCATCCTTAAAAATTCCAGGCCAATAGTAACCTAAATGCGACACCTTATATGTTGTACGTTTTTTGGAAAAATGGCCACCACATGGTCCATCATGACAACTTCGTAGGATTTTTGGTATCTCATCTTCTTAGACACATCTATGAATAATCAATTCTGGTCCAGTATGAAAAAGGTCATGGCCAACCCAAGAGTAGTTAGCACTTTGCGTGATAATTCGACGCTTTTCATGAGGTGACAAATGAGTTGGTAGCTTTCTAGTAGCCAAATAATTTTCCATGTCCGAAAACCATGGGGTTTTTATAGAGAGGGAAAACAGATGCTCATATGGAAAACTATCATCAATAGGAATATTATCACCCTCATGATTAATGCGTGAAAGAAAATCAGCTACTAAGTTCTCTTTTCTAGGTTGGTCAAGGACGATGATATTGAACTCTTGTAATAACAGGAGCCACCTAGTTACTTGACCATTGGTAATGGGTTTATTCATGAGAAATATAATGATAGAGTGATATGTATGTACAAATACCTCATAGCTTGTGATATAATGGAAAAATTTGTTGATGGCATAGACAACTGCCAATAATTCCTTTTCGGTAACTGTATAGTTTAACTCAACAGGGGACAAGTTCTTACTCACAAAATAAATGGCATAGGATTGTTGGTCTTCTTTCTTCCCTAATACTCCTCCTATTGTAGTATCAGAGGCATCAGTGGATATGTGAAATGGAAGGACCCAATTGGGTCCCCTAAGAATTGGTGCCACACATAATTTAGCTTTTAGAGTTTCAAAGGTGGTTTGACACTGGCCAGTCCAAAGAAAATCAACATCTTTTGTAAGAAATCCAAACATGGGTGAAACAATCTTTGTAAAATTCTCAATAAATCGTCGGTAGTATCCAACATGTCCAAGAAATATTCTGACCTCTTTTTGAGTCTTTGGGGGTGGAAGTTTGACGATTACCTCAATCTTAGCAGGATCCAATTTAATCCCTTCATATGAAACGTGATGTCCTAAGACTACTCCTTTAGTCAAAAACATTTTACATTTTTCATGACTTAAGGATAGATTCATTTCTTGACATATGATAAGGACTTTCTTTAGATTATCTAGGGATTCCTGGTAAGTATTGTCATAAACTGTAAAGTCATCCATATATACTTCCACACAATCATGAATAAGGTCAACAAATATCCCTAATAATGATCCTTGAAATGTGGCAGGAGAATTACACAAACAAAATGGTAAGACCCTATAGGCATAGGTGCCCCAAGGACAAGTGAAAGTAGTCTTGTCTTGATCCTCGGGTGCTATGAGAATTTGGTTGTATCTGCTATATCCATCCAGGAAAGAAAAGTATTTCTTTCCTGAAAAGGTATCCAAGACTTGGTCAATGAAGGGAAGTGGAAAATAATCCTTTAGAGTGGCCTTATTAAGTTCCCAGAAGTCGACACAAATTCTCCATTTTCTGGTTAATTTCTTTGGAACCACTACACGTGGGGATACCCATTTACTGTCAGATATTGGATAAATAAAGCTGACATTCAATAACTTCTACATTTCTTCTTTTACTATATCCTTGAGTGTCAGATTCATCCTTCTCTGGGGTTGCTTAATAGGTGTTAATTCTGCTTGGGTATATATGTGGTGAATGCATGTGTCAGGGCGTATACCCTTCATATCTATGTATTCCTAGGCGAATTCCCCTGATTGTTCTTTAAGGGCATTTACTAACTGTTTTTGTTGGTTTGCATCTAGTCCGAAATTTATATGTAGTAATTTCCCAGGACTAATTTCATACGGCATGGTATAAGATGTGGTAGATTCATCTATCTCAAAAATAAAATATGTCAAATAAAAATTTGATGGGTCCAACTGTTCCTGAAATTCTTCCCCAAACATGTACTCAACTTGGGGAAACGATTGTGCAAAATCAACACATGTGATAGAAGAAATAAACTAATTTAGAACATTTTCCGTTGTTTTCTCCTAAAGTGCCCAGGAATGATCACTCGAAAACATGGGTTCTTCCCAGTTCTCATTATCATATGGACATTCAAGACATCGTAGATTCTCCATAATAGGTTGAGCTTGTAATATACTAGATATAAAAAGTATGCAGAATAGAAATAAAATGCTAGAAATGGCAGAATAACAAAAATATAACCAGAACAATCACCACAATAACACTGAAATGATTTAAGAATAACAATAGAAATAACACTTTGATTTTGAGAGCAATGTTCATGGGCCTCTTCGAGGGGGAAACCTCTAGTCAAGCAGAGCTCTATTACAATAATATCCAAGCTAGGGTTCTCATACCCTTGACTCCCATTTATACTAAATATGTCTATCAAAAGAAGCATCTAGAGGAATATCCTTCTAGAAGCGGAAGCTTCTATTGGGTCTTTTTACATTCGACTTATTCTATTTTATTGCAAGGCCTTATTAATATTGACCTTTATTACATCTGAATATATTTTTCTACCTATGTGTGGGTTAGGACCCTAACATGTCCTCCCCCTTAAAAACAACCTTGTCCTCAAGGCTTGAGATGTGGAAATTGCTGCAGAATGGTAGTTGGTTCCCAAGTGGCATCTGTTGGAGTTATATATTTCCACTAGACTAACACTTCCTTGATGGTTTTCTGATGCAGGCGATGCTCACGCTGGTCCAAAACTGCTTGTGGTTATATCCAAATGGATCCTTCTTCAGCTAACTTGGGAAGGTTGGTTTGAATTTGACACTTAGTTCCAATCACCTTCTTTAAGCATGAAACATGAAAAACAAGATGTAGCTTCGAATGATTGGTAAAAGCTTACTGATAGGCCACCTATCCCACATGATTGAGAACAGTATAAGGACCATAAAATTTGGGTGCTAGATTTTGACAATGCTCGACCTTGAGGGAATTTTTCTTGTAAGGTTGTAGTCGAAGAAACACATGATCCCCTTCTGCAAATTGACGTTCCAAGCAACCTTGATTTGCTTTTTGATTCATGTTATTTTGTGCCATGACCAAATTCTCTTTGAGGGTACGGAGAATAGCCTCTCGAACTGTAAGCATTTGGTCAACCACCTGTACCTTCGAGACACCAGGTAAGCATGAGAGAACTGAAGGTGGATTTTGTCCATATACCACTTCAGAAGGAGTCATGCGTGTAGCTGTATGGTATGAAGTGTTGTACCACCATTCAGCTAGGGGTAACCATTGAGCCCACTGATTTTACTTTTCTGAGGAAAAACACCTCAAATATGTTTCCAAACACTTGTTGACAACTTCTATTTGACCATCAGTCTGGGGATGATAAGCTATGCTGAGATGCAATTGGGTGCCTTGTATCTTGAATAGTTCTTGCCAAAAATTGCTGGTGAAAGTTGGGTCATGATCAGAAACAATAGAATGTGGCATGCCATGAAGCTTGAATACATGATCTGTAATACCCCAAGGATGTGCCCCAATTACATTATGAACTGTAATTATGAATTATAGGCTGGTAAGCCAAGTTTATATAATATGGTAGGCTTATGAGTCATTAGGTTCAGTGTTGAAGGTCAAGAGCTTGATTTTGTACATGTAATTATGCACATTATTAATAAAAGATAAACATCTCTGCGTGTGGATTGACCATGATGAATGAGTGACGGGGGACTAAGCTTCCACAAAACCTGGGTAAGGGATAGGGGGATGAAAGGTTGGGAGAAGGGCTAGGCTTAAGAGCTTAAGTCCTTGGGAATAATAATAAAATATTACTATTCCAAAGTTGTGTTAATGTGATGTTTTATCCTAAGTTCTTTGGAAGGATGGCTGAATTCCAAATGGGAAGGAACAAGCTTCATGGGTGACAAGTGTCAACCCAAGCGCATGTAGTTAAAACTGTTGAGTTGAGCCATGATGGGGATCCCTCCTCCATTCTACCGTCGACTGTCTAAAATGTGAATCCCGTCTGACCTCTGCAAGCATACCCTCACGTAAATCTTAAACCCAAAAGGCTTGTGTTGATTTATGGAGGAGCCGGTACACCCTTTGTCAAAACCGTCGAGTCTGTGTTCGAACTCTATGTGGATTTCTTATCATGCATCCCCTAAACCCAGAACCATGAGTTTGTTTTGTATGGCTAGTTGGGAAACCCGACTGTCCTGTAATTGCTGAGCCTGGTTGGGACGAAGCGTCTATCTATCACTTGTTTTGAAAATCGTGTCTATTGACCCAACTGACTGTGGTGGCCACGCAGTTCTTGACTAGGTGTGGTTGATGTTGTTGTATGTTCATTGCTGAGACTGATGGTTGTGTTCTCATTATATTGGAACTGAGATTAAGGAAACAAGTTGTTTGACCTGTGTGTAACCTCTCTCCAGGCGAGGGAGGTGATTGTTGTTGAAGAGGAAGCTTACCAAGCCTATGAGTGACTCTCTCCAGGTGAGAGAGTGTGCAGAGGAAGTGAGAAATCCTAGAAGGGGTCATGTATCTGCCACAAAGATTGGAGACTTCCGGTTCGGTCTATTCCTTAAGCCCAAGGCAAGGGAGGTTTAGTAGCCGAAGGATTTTATGGGTGACAATGAAGGTGTATACTCCTGGGGTAGGACAAACATGTGGGGAACAAGATTCTGTGAGCAGTGGGAATAAGTGGCTCCAGGGAGAGAATCCTTCTTCTATGACTATGTGTCTTCCTGCTGTCCCTACCTAGCCTAGGAATCCCTGCCCAATGGAGCTTAGTCCCAGCTCGGGGGTGAACTACTGCTGAGAGTGATGAGCAACGTAATCTAAGGCTAGGAGGTTCATGGGAGGTATACACACAGTTGGTGAATTACATCCTATTTAAAAGATAAGTATATACATGCATATAATTTTAATTAAATATGCATGTCTGTGATTCTAGCAATGTTTTCATGTATTTTGTTGTATTCATGAATTATTGTTAATGTTGTGGATTATGTATGCTAATGGTGATAATGTGCTTACTTTGTGTTTAACTGTAATTAAGCGTTTTAAATTCATTAGAATGCATAATATGCTACAACAGTGTTTTTCTGCGAAGTTAGTGGCTTTTCTCCTAGCCATGGGAGTTGACGACCGGGAACGCTACATTTTGGTATCAGAGCACAAGGTTTCAATGTTGAGTCTAGATGGGCCAGATAAGTGGTCTTCGGAACCAAGGTATCAAGTGGAAATTGTGTTGGAGGAACCAATTTCGAACCTTAGATAGTTCCTGAGCACCAAGGAGTTACCTGGCCGTGTCCCGAAGCTCGGGAGAATTAGCGGTAGAATAAAACTGTAGCCGTAGATCAACTATGCAGAAAAGATATGGACCATCTAATCCATGTCCAGACACTAAGGAAGATCTCAATGCATGAAGTGTTGAAGCCATTGGGTCTTGTCGAGAGGAAGGGAGATCCCACACGACCGTCAGATTAGGAGAAGGTACAGGAGAGTTATCCTAGATACCTTTCAAGATTTCGGCTATCGGGAAAAGCGAGATGTGTTGATGCATGAACTCTCAGAGCCTAAAACTATGAATTCAAGAAAAGAGATCTACATCGTATATCTGAGAGAGAATATTGACTGTTGGATTGAGTAGAGGAACAATTGATAGTTGGGAGTTCGACTATCAGGTAAAATGGGATGTGGTTGCACAAACCCCAAAACCCAAAACGTCGAAAGGATCTATGTCATAGATCTAAAAAGGAATCTAACCATTGGATTTCACGCTAAATCATGATTTCAAATTTGACTATCGGGAGAAGTGGGATGTGTGGACGCATAATCTACCGAAGCCAAAATCGTGAAATCCCTTGAAGTCAAAGTAGTGAGACGGGCTGATGTCACTAAGATGGAAGTGGACATATGGGTGTGTACCACGTGCTAGTGGGTCAAAAAGAAAAGTGAGCATGGTGGGATCCGATGATGTCACTGAAAGTGATGTGGACCCTCCTGAGCATTCCACGTGCCACCATGGTTGTGGGAGACAACTGTGCTATGTGGGCCCGGAGGGTAAAGTAAATTGGGATTTCAGAAGTCAAGGGTTGGAGAGGGAAGCGAGTATGAGACCCTTGAGGACCGAGACACCGAAACCCGAAGTCCCAAGGTCTCAAAAACTTTGAGATAGAGAGGCCACAATGGATTTCCACCATTGGTGGTTGTGTAGATGTGGACAATTGATCCACCTGTTTTCCTGAGTTTGGTAATTAGAACTCGAGGGATAGTAGTGATGAGTGTTAAAACCTCCTGAAACACGAAGTCACGAAGCACCTTAGTGATCTAGCATTTGGTCATAGCCTGCGATCGCATGGGTTGGGGATTGAGGAAGAGCAGGCTATCGCTTGAAAGTTACAGAGCTGAGCAGAGATCAGAAAATTCATGGAATCAAAATGCTTTATTATTCGCATTGGTTTATGAATGCTGTAGTTTTGTTAAGGGTTTAAGGCCTGACAAATTTCAGTTGAATTCATGTTGTGTGTGTAGATTTCAACAAGTGTTAGGACCGCCATGAATCGACGTCGAGTGTAGAAATGGAAGAGGTGTAGATTGCCTCCAACTAAGAGAACGAAAGAGAAGGAAGGGATGTCAACTTGGGAGTCAAAGGATCAAACTCCAATGGGCATGGAAAATAATTGGATAAGGAAGGGCATATGATTTAAATCATTGAAATATTACAGAAGGATGCCCATGTTCGCCAAACTGATAGCAGAAGGCTCAAGAAAACTCTGGATAAAAAGGGTGAATTCAACTTGAAGTTGTTGTGGAGCTTGGATAGGATTGAAAATAGATTAGAAAAGGAGAGTGACTCAAGTAAAATAGGGAGTCACAGGACCCATGAGAGGGAAATAAGATCAAGGAGTGTCAGTAGACATCGTCGTCTCCCCAAAAGCACACAGTAGTTCCAGCTCATCCCCTACCAGAAAGCACAAGAGATCTTGAATGGATGAATTGAAGGGGGAAATGAACAAGATCAAGCCTCCAACGTTTGATGGAGAGCACAAGAAGGAGGAAGATGCCTAAACTTGGTTACTTGGTATGAGGAGATACTTTCAACTGTAGAGTTATTCCTCTCATGCAGAGGGCAAGATTGCCATGTATCAATTGAAGAGAAAGGCATCCATGTGGTGGGATCAACTTGTGCAGGTGCACCACATTAGAGAAAGGGACATCACATGGAAATAATTCAAGAGGTATTTTGAGAGGAAATACTTAACTAAAAGATATTATGACAGAAAGATGAAAGAGTTCTTTGAACTCAAGATGGACAACAAGACCATTGATGAGTATGAACGAAAGTTTTTGGAATTACTTAAGTATGTTCCGTTCATCAAAGATGAGTTTGTCAAGATTCAGATGTACCTGAGTCTATTACCGCCTCCTATTGGGGATAAGATTCACTATGATGACCCAAACACTATGGAAGAAACGATAAGGAGAGCGAAGTTCTTATTTGAACAACAAAGAGAAAATACTACCTTTCGGAAGGCTTGGGATGACCAGAAAAAGTTCAAGAAAGAACAGAGGTAGAAGGGAAATAAACCACCCTTTTTCAAAAACAATCCTCAAGGACAGTCGTCTTTTAGAGAGACTAGGAAGGTTGAAGTGGGTGGGAAAATGTCAAGGCCTCCACCTATCGAATGTTTGGGTTGTAAAGGGAACCATAGGTACATAGATTCCCCCCACTGAAATGATAAAGCAAGGACTGTCCACAATGTTAAACAAGATGAAACAGTGGAGGACATGGGCAGTAGAATGACAAGGATCTATGTAGCCCTGGACAACAAGCAAGCTGAGTATCAGTCACACATGATTGAAGTAGAAGGTATTATTAGCAACCATTCCCTTACTATTTTAATTGATTCAGGGGCTAGCTATAGTTATATAGATCCTAGAATGGTGGAAAGTTTGCATTTATCAAAAAGAAAACATGAAAATTCTTGGTTGGTGAAGCTAACTATAGGAACAAGAGGAAAGTCACGGAGTTAGTCTAGTCTTGTCCTGTAGACATGAATGAAATGAGCATGAAGGCCGATTTGAACATTCTTTCGTTAGGCTCTTATGAATGTCTAATTGGGATGGATTGGTTGGACCAACACCATGCCATATTGGACTATTGCATCAAGGCATTCACTTTATTATATGAAGAAGGGAATTAGAAAACATTCCAAGGAATTCCCAGAGTTGTAGCTATTATGGAAATCTCAGCGATCCAGCTAAAGAAGTGCTACAGAAAAGGATGTCAATTATTTGTAGCCCATGTAGAGGAGACACCTAAGGATAAGGTGTCAAGTATTGAGGATCATGTGGTACTTAAGTAGTTCAGAGATGTATTCCAGGAAGTACCTGGACTACCTCCGAAAATGGATATCGATTTCTCTGTGAACTTGATGCCTGGAGCAGCTTCAGTGTCAAAGGCTCCGTACAAGATGAGTATGCCAGAACTGAAAGAGTTGTAGCTACAGTTTGAAGAGATTTTGAAGAAGGGGTATATAATCCCAAGCGTTTCATCTTAGGGTGCCCTGGTCCTATTCATAAAGAAGAAGGAAGGAATGCTAAGATTGTGCATCGATTTCAGATAGTGTAACAAGGTAACAATACAGAACATGTATCCTCTGCCAAGGATTGATGACCTCTTCGATCAGTTGAGGATGCAAAGATATTTTCAAAAATATATCTAAGATCGGGATATCACCAGGTAAGGATAAAAGATGAAGACATCAGCAAGACCACCTTTAGAACAAGGTATGGTCATTACAAGTTCACAGTGGTGCCATTTGGACTGTCAAGTGAACTCGTTGTTTTTATGTGCTTGCTGAATGGAGTATTCAGGGACTATCTAGACAAGTTTGTCATAGTCTTCCTGGATGACATCTTGGTGTATTCCAAGTTAGAATAAGAACACAATAAATATCTAAGGATGGTGTTGCAAGTGCTAAGAGGGCACCAACTGTATGCCAAGATGAGCAAGTGCTCATTTTATCAGGAACAAATCCATTACTTGGGGCATATTATCTCAAAGGATGGGATAGATGTAGACCCTGAGAAGATTGAGGCCATTAGAGAATGGTCAGCACCAAAGAATGTGACAGAAGTTAGATCCTTCATGGTATTGGTGGGCTATTACAGAGGGTTTATCGAAGGGTTCTCAAGGATAGCTCACCCTATCACTTCCTTACAAAGGAAGGAGAAGAAGTTTCGGTGGAAAGAGGATTGTGAGAAAATCTTTCAATGATTGAAGGAACTGTTAACCAGTGCTCCAATCTTGAGGATTGTAGATCCAAACTAAGATTTTGTGGCGTGCACATATGCATGCAAAGAAGGACATGGAGGAGTTCTCAATCAGAATGGATTCGTAATTTGTTATGAATCCAGGAAGTTAAAGGAACATGAGAAGAACTATGCCACTCATGACTTGGATTTGGCAACCATAGTTCATGCTCTAAAGAAGTGGAGGCATTAACTCATGGGAAGGAGGTTTGAGCTCAAAACATACTATAATGGCCCGAAATATTTGTTGGATCAACTAACCTTAAATGCTAGACAAAGTAGGTGGCTGGAATTTCTGTGTGAATACAACTTTGATATCAAGCATATCAAAGGGAAGGAGAATAAAGTGGTTGATGCACTCAGTAGGAAGGTGCATGAACTACATGCTACAACCATTAACATGTATCAGAATGATATTATAAGCAGAATTTTGGAGGCTGCAAATGCATATCTACAATATAGAGAATTGGTAGCAAAGCTACAACAGGGTACGATGCCACATAAGGTAGATATTTATAAATTGGAAACTGATGGGATACTTCTGTACAAGAACATAGTTTATGTACCTAATGTCCAGGGTCTGAAACTTGCGATTCTGAGAGAGAAATACATAACGTGCCTTACATTGGGCACCCTAGATATCAGAGAACCATGGCAGCGGTCAAGAGCCATTACATTTGGCCAGGTATGAAGAGATAGATCGATGAACACATCGCTAGATGTATGGAGTGCCAGAAAGTTAAAGCTGAGCATAGGCACCCAGCAGGGTTGCTGCAACCTTTGCCCATTCCTGAATGGAAGTGGGAAGTAGTAACGATGGATTTTATTACGGGATTTCCAAGAACAGGAAAGTTGCATGATTCGATCATGGTGGAGGTGGACAAGCTTACAAAATCTGCCCATTTTATTCCACTAGAAACTACTCACAAGGCAATAGATGTTGTTGATATTTTCATGAAGTGCTACGATTGCATGAAATTCCTAAAACAATTGTGTTCGACAGAGACCTGAAATTCACCTTGAATTTTTGGAAAGGATTGTTCAAAGGATTCAGAATGAATCTGAACTTTAGTACAGCTTATCATCCTGAGTCTAATGGACAGACAGAGAGGGTGAACAGAGTGTTAAAAGACATACTGAGAATGTATGTGATGGAAAAACCATCAAAATGGGAAGACTACCTACACTTGGTATAATTCACCTACAATAATGGGTATCAAGAATAATTGAAGATGAGCCCATTTGAAGCGCTTTATGGCTGAAAGTGAAATACTCCAGTGAGCTAGGATAATCTAGTTGATAGGACAGTAGTTGGGCTAGAGTTGCTCAAGGAGATGGAGGACCAAATGATAAAAATTAAGCATAATTTGAAAGCTGCCTAAGATAGGTAGAAAAGTTATGCTGATAAGAACAAAACCCATAGAGAGTTCAAAGTGGGTGATCATGTTTTCCTAAAAGTGAAAGCTAACAGGAGTTCCCTGAAGCTGGGAAGTTGCACCAAGTTTGCAACCAGATTTTGTGGGCCATTTGAAATCCTGGAAAGGATTGGGCCAGTTGCATATATGCTTGCATTACCTGCATCTATGACTATACATAATGTGTTTCATGTTTCATTTCTTAAGAAATATATACCTGATGTTAATCTTGTAATCGATTGGAATGTGATTCAGGTGGAACAAGAAGGTGTCTTGTAAGTGCATCCTATGCACATATTGGATAGGAAAAGAAAAAAACTGTGGAATCGAGCTATAGAGATTGTAAAGGTCCATTAGACCTAGTACGGTCCTAAGGATGCAACATGGGATCAAGAGGATGCTATGCGGGCAAAATACCCGCATCTTTTTGAAGATTTTGGAAATCTTGTTGATATTGTGTGAAAGTTGCATTGAGGGTAGTGCAAAAATAAGGGGAGGGGATTTTAATACCCCAAGGATGTGCCCCAATTACATTATGAATTGTAATTATGAATTATAGGCTAGTGAGCCAAGTTTATATAAGTTGGTGGGATTATGAGTCATTAGGCTAGAGAGCCTAAGTGTTGAAGGTCAAGAGCCTGATTTTGTACATGTAATTATGCACATTATTAATAAAAGATAAACATCTCTGCGTCTGGACTGACCATGATGAATGGGTGATGGGGGACTAATATTCCAAGAAACCTGGGTAAGGGAGAGGGGGCTGCAAGGTTGGGAGAAGGGCTAGGCTTAAGAGATTAAGTCCTTGGGAATAATAATAAAATATTACTATTCCAAAGCTGTGTTAATGTGATGTTTTATCCTAAGTTCTTTGGAAGGACAGGTGACTTCCAAATGGGAAGGAATGAGCTTCTTGGGTGACAAGTGTCAACCCAAGCACATGCAGTTAAAACTGTTGAGTTGAGTCTTGATGGGGATCCCTCCTCCATTCTACCATCGACTTTCTAAACAGTGAATCGCGTCTGACCTCTGCAAGCATACCCTCACACAACTCTGAAACCCAAAAGGCCTGTGTTGATTTCTGGAGCTGATACACCCTCTGTCAAAACCATTGAGTCTTTTTTCTACCTCTACATGTATTTCTTATCATGCATCCACGAAACCCATAACCATCAGTCTGTTATGTATGGATGGTTGGGAAAACCAACTGTCCCGTAATTGTTGAGCCTGTTTGGGTTGAAGCGTCTTTCTGTCACCTGTTTTGGGAAATCGTGTCTGTTGACCCAGCTGACTATGGTGGCCATGCAGTTCTTAACTGGGTGTGGTTGTTGTTGTTGTATGTTCATTGATGAGCCTTTTGGTGGTGTTCTCATTGTACTGGAACCGATATGAAGGAAATAGGTTGTCTGGCCTATGTGTAACCTCTCTCCAGGTGAGGGAGGTGATTGTTGTTGAAGAGGAAGGTTACCAAGCCTATGAGCGACTTTCTCCAGGTGAGAGAGTGTGCGGAGGAAGTGAGAACTCTTGGAAGGGGTCTTGTAGCTGTCACAGAGCTTAGAGACTTCTGGTACGTTCTGTTGTTGAAGCCCAATGTAAGGGAGGTTTAGCAGCCGAAGGATTGTCCGGGAGACAGTGAAGGTGTATACTCCTAGGGTGGGACAGACATGTGGGGAACGAGAGTCTATGAGCAGTGGGCATAAGTGGCTCCTAGGAGAGAATCCTTCTTTTGTGACTGTGTGTCTTCCTGTTGTTCCTGCCTAGCCTAGGAATCCCTGCCCAGTGGAGCTTAGTCCTAGCTCGGGGGTGACCTACTGCTGAGAGTGATGAGAAGTGCATTCTAAGGCTAGGAGGTTCATGGGAGGTCTACACGTAGTTGGTGAATTACATCTAGTTTAAAAGATAAGTATATACATGTGTATAATTTTAATTAAATATGCATGTATGTGATTCTAGCAATGTTTTCATGTATTCCACTGTATTCATGAATTATTGTTAATTTTATGGATTATGTATGCTAACAGTAATAATGTTATTACTCTGTGTTTAACTGTAATTAAGCATTTTGAATTCATTACAATACATAATATGCTACAATAATGTTTTTCTACGAAGCTAGTGGCGTTTTGCCTGGCCATGGGAGTTGACGACTGGGGAGCGCTACATGATCCATGAAAATTTGAGCCATCATGGATGTTGTAAATGGGTGTTGAAGAGAACAAAAAAGTGCATACTTGGAGAGGCGATCAACAACCACCATGATGACTGATTTATTTCCTGATTTGGGTAAGCTTGTAATAAAATCCATAGATATATCCCTCCAAATAGCAGGTGGAATTGGAAGCGATTGTAGTGTGCTAGGAGATTTGACTGTTTTTCCCTTGTTGCATTGACACACATCACATTCAATGAAAAAATTATGAATGTCTTGTTTCATACCATCCTAGAAAAAGGAACGTTTGACCCTGTCATAGGTTTTGGTGAACCCGGAGTGCCCCGCTGTGGGTGTAGCATGAAGCTTAGAAAGTACCGTGGATTTAAGTTTTGATTGTTTACTTAAATACAAACGACCTTTGTATCTAAGCTCATCATGGAGCTAAGAGTACCCTGGGGAAGCTGGAGCATTGGACTGCAATTGTTGGATCATATGCAAACTTTTGAGATCTTGTAGCCATTCTTGGCGAATGACTTGGAGCCAATCTGATACAATGAAGGAAAGAGAAAAAAGGGATCTTTCATCTTCATATTTTTGGGAAAGTGCATCTGCAACCACATTGTATTTTCCTTTCTTCTAAATGATCTCATAATCATATCCAAAGAGCTTAGTCACCCATTTTTGTTGCTCCAGGGACGAAATGCGTTGTTCCAGAAAATACTTGAGGCTTTGATGGTTTGTCTTAATTTGGAAGCATTGCCCCGATAGATAAGGGCTCCACATATCAACAACATGTAGAATAGCCAAAATTTCCTTTTCATAGATTGATTTTCCCATATTTCTTTCAGAAAATTGCTTGATGGTAAAGGACAACAACCGACCCTCTTGCATAAGAACAACACCAATTCCTTTCCCTGGAGCATCACATTCCAAGACAAAGGTATTTGTGAAATTGGGAAGGGATAGGAATAGAGTGGTGCACATCGCCATCTTCAAGGTTTGAAAATATTGAGAAGTTGTTGGAGTCCAAGTGAAAGAGTTCTTTTTTAGGAGTGCAGGGAGAGGTGCTGCAATCTTTCCATAATTCTTAACAAACTTGCGATAATAACCTATTAAGCCCAAAAATCCACACAATATTTTGAGAGTCTTTGGGTGAGGCTAGTCTTGCATAGATTCAATCTTTTTAGGATCCACCATGACGCCGTCCTTTCCAACCAAATGACCCAAGTACTCGACTTCTGAGGCGCCAAAAGCACATTTAGACTGTTTCAGGAAAAGTTGGTGTTGAGAGAGTAGATGGAGAACTTGATCCACATGAGCAAGATGGTCTATCCAGGTTTTGCTATATATGAGGATATCATCAAAGAAAACTAAGACAAAATGATGGAGAAAAGGACATAAGACATGATTCACGAGGCTTTGGAAAGTGGAGGGGGCATTACACAAGCCAAAGGGCATGACCAAAAACTCATAGTGGCC
>JASDQU010750746.1:14553-26029 GCA_032191745.1 Picea mariana
ACTATGGAAACTTTCATTATATATATATATATATATATATATATATATATGCAACTCAAAATATCAATTTATTGTTTCATCTTTGATTTATCTTATATTTTTTTATGATGGTGAAATATATTGTTTATTGTTCATTTATAAATAGTCAATAGATTATAATTTATATTTAATGATGGTGAAAGGATAATTTATGTTTTATGGTCAGCTTATAATTTCAATTTTGTTTCGTTTTCAAATATGGTTGAATAGTCAAACATATCATCAAACTATAGTTTCTAAAACTTATAATTTTAATTTTTTTTATTTGAAAATATGGTTGAAAATAGTCAAACAAATCATCAAATTATAGTTTCTACAACCTATAATTTAAATTTTGTTTGATTTGCAAATATGGATTAAAATAGTCAAACAAATCATCAAATTATAGTTTCCCACTTTGGAGCCCCTTACCCCAAACAACACTCAGAGATGAGGGTTGAGGACTAGAGGGTTGTTCAAGTTAGATTTCATACTTCTCAATTTCCTCCTATTACTAATATTACAATGGAAAAGAAAAACAAACAATATTATATATATTAAAAATATGTGGGATCTTTTTATGAGATTGAAAACATAAAAAATAATTCTAATTCCATGGTGATGAAAATTAGTATTAGTGATGAAAAATTAGTATTAGACTACCGAGGTAAAAGCATTGACAATTTTCATTGGGTGATATGGATTTTATTCCATTCCATTCAAGTGATAATCAATTGACTTTAATAATAAACACCATTGTATTATGTCAAGTACAACTTATAATTTCGATTTTGTCTCATTTGCAAATATGGTTGAATAGTCAAACATATCATCAAATTATAGTTTCTACAACTTATAATTTCAATTTATTTTTTTTTGCAAATATGGTTGAAAATAGTCAAACAAATCATCAAATTATAGTTTCTACAACTTATAATTTATATTTTGTATGATTTTCAAATATGCTTGAAAATAGTCAAGTAAATCATCAAATTATAGTTTCTCACTTTGGAGCCCCTAACCCCAAAGGAAACTCAGAGATGAGGGTTGAGGACTAGATGGTTGCTCAAGTTAGGTTTCATACTTCTCAATTGCCTCCTATTAATAATATTAGAATGGAAAAAACAACAAACTATATTGTGTATTAAAAATATGCGAGAGCTTCGTATGAGAGTGAAAAGAAAAAAAGAAAGTTTCATTCCACCGTGATGAAAAATTAGTATTAGTGAGGAAAAAATAGTATTAGTGATGAAAAATTAGTATTAGACTACCATGGTAAAAGAATTGACAATTTTCATTGGGTGATATGGATTTTATTCCATTCCATTCAAGTGATAATCAATTTACTTTAAAAATTCTTTTCTAAATTTAAGCATATTGATCATCGCATATATAACAATCCAAATCATTATGACTACATGCAATGCAAAGAAAAATCAAATATATGTTTGTTTAAGAAGGAAGGAAACAATGACAACAATTAATCAACACAACTTGGCAATGAACACAACGCACGTAAATCATGCAACAAACAACAACGACCCAACAAACTAGCACACCATGCAACTGGAGGAAACATGCGCTAAACAAAAAGACAACAAAAGCATCTGCCCGCCCAACACAAGAAAGGCAACGCATACAAGCTAAAGGGAAATATCAACAATCCCGTCATAACGACTTCAATGACTAATAAATAGAAACCTCTACTGAGAGCAAAACCAATCACATTAATGCGTTACAGAACAAAGTACCCAAAACAATTACAATGAACAATGCGCCCACATTGAGAAGCCCAAGACTCTAGCGAGATTATCATTCACATCTATCAATCAAGGTGCGTGATGATCCTATCATCAGGAATCATGCCATTACAAGGCGATAGGCATGATAGTAACCATGGCACAACATAACATATCTATACCTTTAACCCAAGAAAAATCCCTCGCGCTAGGAGACTGAATTATCTATGAATAAATACACGAAGACTACACCCAAGCACCCAATCAACATGTCAACAAGACACAAGGCGACATCATTCAAATTAAAATCGTGAAACTAAACAAAGTATTTATTGTTCCTACAAGGAAATCATATGTGATGTAACAATTATGACCAACCATCATTTACAATTCGGCTTAAGGTACCAAATACATAGTAACCTATTAACTGTTAAACTATTAATCAATTTAAATAATAAATCTACTAAACCCTCAACCATTAATCTTGTGCAATCCATTAAAATATTACACAAATAAACCATAAATCATCAGTTGTTAAATCATGATGACTAAGTGCAAATGAGTGAACTATTACCCTTGCAATTAATCAATTAGTCTATTACCAATGCAATTAAGCAATTAATCTATTTAAGCGATGAATCTATTACCATCGCAGTTATTACCCTTGCAACAATTAATCTATTAAGAAATTAATCTATTACCATTGTAGCCATAACTCTATTACCATTGTAATTAATCAATTAATCTTTTAGAACGGATAATTGTCATACGAATTTCCACAATTAAATTGTTATGTAGCAATTGGATCTAAACTTAATAGTCACATGCAAATTATTAAACTATTAAATGGTCACTCATGCTTAAACTGTTGTATAACTAAGATAATCAAAGTTAAAATGGAAGCATGAAGTTGATGCCCAACTTTTTAAAACAACACTGGTAATTCCAAAACGAAAGCAATTAAAACACTAAGCTAGTAAACACAAATATTTGTATCGTTCAAAGGCATGCGCTGAATTAAATAGTCATCTATGCGTAATTCATATTTTGCTTGTTTTTATTTAAGGAAAAAAATTCGGGTGCACTCCTTACACCCGCCAACTGTTCATAATGGGGATTCTCAAGGGAAAGAAACTATTAATGAATATAAAACGAAAGAATGGAATAAAAAAATTCCAAGAAGACTGAGAATCGAAAAATAAATAAAAACACAGGAGTAACCGCCACTGGCTATCAAAAAATATGTGCGTTCTAGCATCTCTGCCCAACAATCGTTGCCATTGTTTTCACTGCCAAAAACTTAAGGCGTTCAAAAATTATAGATACATTTCCAGATCTATCCACTCAGGATTTAAATATTCTAGGTAAATTAAATCACTTTGTAGCTAAATGAGGGGGAAACTAAAATTCTGCGAGTTTAAATCGATACACACAGTGACAAAACAGAACAATAATGCAAAACACAATCATCTCTATCATGCTCAGTGATAAAAATAAGGCATCCAAACATAGATAAAACACAACCAATCATGCAAGATAAGGAGGTGGTTGTTCATTCAATTTCTTTCTCACCTTTCCATTGCCTGACAACTGCATTACTAGCTTGTATTGAAATCGCTACACATCACTTCATTATACAGAAAATATGCATGTCATTATTCATCATATCATTATTAATGTCCATCCATTTTCATTCATGGATGGCTTTGGAAGCATTCAATTTTTACATGTATCCAAGGATATGAAATTCTAATCATACAAATCGATATAAGCATGATCAAGAAATCGTTGCAATCGTGATAGCTTATGGTCATGATCACTACACTATCCTTCTGATATATAAAGTTTAAGCGATAAAAGGCAAGGAAATAACTAAAGTCTAAAGAGGTAAGGTAATAAATACATGTCCATGTCATCTATAAAGTCTAAAGCGATAAACGTTAAGTGATAGGATCCACCCAAGTTCCCCATATAAAAGGGTTATTTCTGTAGTTCAATGCTAAGTAAAAAAAAAAACTTGATTAGTTTATTATGTAGTTCAAGGTTAAAGTAAAAAAAAAATGTTAATTAGTTTAGTATATAATGTTTATTCGGTAGTTCAACCCAATTTCCAATACATGAGCTAACAAGTTCTCTGTTTGAGATTATGATTAAATAAAAAAGGGGTATCACAGGGAAGGTGTAAAAGTAATTCGCAGCAAAACAAAATCACAGTAAGAAATTCACAGAGATCTGAAGCAACGCAGAGAATATCGTTGTTGTTTGTTGAGGTAAAGGCTGAGGTAAAAGTTGAGGTAGAGGATGAGGAATCTACGCAAACGCAAGAAAGGGGAAGCACAAAAATGATGAGAACAAGGGGCAAATTAAAAACGAAATGCAGAGAGTAAAATAGCATTAAGCATAGAGAAATTAAGAGAATTTTTTGTTGCAAGCAAGGGATTGGCTGGGCAGAGAAATTATCCTTCTCTTATTATCCATGCATAGGAAAGAAGGGCATTTGAATATAAATGTTTAACACGAGAGTGAAACAAAGTTTATTCGGCCCATGGACGACTGCTCAGGCATGGACTAATAACTTAAAGGATACATGACAAAAACAAAAATCCAATTTCCTTGTATCAAAAATAATAAAAATAAAGAGTAAAATAAAATAATGGCCTGAGACCAAAAACACAGGCTTCCTTGGAATTAATACAACAAAGTAATTAAACAAAGCTCATAAACAAAACTTTAGTGACCCTTTTGCAATTTCACATGATGCATTATCTCCCAAATAGAAATTAATATGCATAACTAAATGAGTATTTTTCTTTTAACATCATCTACGCAAGCGATCATTAGATAATAAAGAAATGCATGAATAAGAAATTGAGATATTATTTAATAAAAATTATGCACATACATACCATAGCCAAATGCGAAGAACCATAAGTAACTCTCCCGTGCTCGTGCTCCGTCCAACTCCGACTTGCCGATCGATGAGGCCTCATCGATACCTCCAAGCCAACGCTAGGGGTACTCTTCTTCCCCCTGAGATCCTCCAATCGAAAATGGGCCATTCACACAATAACATAGAATGCTACCACCCATCTCACCTCGCAAGGTTGAGCTACCACTCGTTGCCTGAGCTAGGTATCCCAACTCCCACAAGAGAAAGTTTAGTCAAGATGAAATTTTAGCAGCATAACTTTACACAAACTAGATGTGTCCATACGCCTCCTCCGCCATATCTTTTATAGAGTTGGTTATTCATTAGTTTCTCAAACCCTTATTAGATTCCTTTTTCATTTATTTAGTTAGGAAAAACCTCCATGGTACACATGTCGACTGATCCCCTAGTTGCATCAGAAAATCAATTTTATTAATTAATTAAATATTCAAATTTCCCTCACCCACCTAAAATCTTTCCTAAAAGTTCTCCTCGGTGTCCCAATATTCCCTTACAATTCTTAAATGACTTACGCCTTACTTAATTCCTAGTTGAGTTCATAAAGACAAAGTTCCAAAGGCTAGATTCCTTACTAAGTTAGACATTCCCCTTTTTATTTTAAGTTTCCCCTTTTATTTAAGTTTCCCCTTTTCCTTAGTTTTCCCCTTTTTCTTTAAGTTTCCCTTTTTCTTAAAGTTTCCCCTTTTTATAACTAATTTCAAAATTATCAGGTTTAGACAAAACAACCAAATACCCCTTTTTATTAATTAAACCTTTATTAAATTTCCACTTTAATTATTAATGCTTGGATTTTCTAATTAGTTATAAAAAGAAACTTTATTGAATTGAATTTTTATAAAAGAACCTTAGTGAATTGAAATTTCCATTTTAATCTGGTTATATGTCGAATTAATTTTGTTTTGTTCTAAGGTTCTGCTCAAACCTAGGTTTTCAATTTACTAGGCTTGGCAAAAGTTCTTAAGGGAAGAAATTTGTTATTAAAATTTTATTAACAAATCATTCATTTTAAGGCAGACTAGGTCCTAAGGAGGGATAGTTTTCTAGGCACTAGGTTTATTTACTTAGCAGTTAAAATCGCGACATGCCCTTCAGGATGCACTATGTGCTCTAAGGGTTCAAATCGCCTCCTTTTTTTTTCTTTGTGCGACGTGCCCTTCAAGACACACTACATGGTCTAAGGGTGTCACTCACCTGTTTCCATTTGCTTTGCGCGATGTTCCCTTCAATATGCACTATGTGCTCTAAGGGTGCCACTCACCTCTTTCCATTTTATTTAGGCAACGTGCCCTTCAAGACACAGTACATGCTCCAAGGGTGCCACTCGCCTCTTGAATAAATTTGGTAGATGTCAAACCCCTGGAGTCAATACTCCATCAGGTGATCTTGTGGGAGACTAAGGGCCTCTAAGGAAAAAGGCCCATGCCTTATTGCGCGCCCCTTAGAATCATCATGAGCAACTGTCATAGTCTTCCCTCACGACATTGTGGATATTCTCGAACTAGGTACTCATTAACCTACAGTTTGAGCCACAATGGTAGTGCTCATATGATGTGTTAGGTTGCTACCAGACCTCTCCCTCAACATCTCTGGTTGTTGTGCATGACCCTTTTACTCCAAATGTGAGTCTGGTTAGAAAGTTCTCATCATCTTGCATACATCAACAAATCATTTCATCAATAAAAATCAACATCATAATATCTAACCATATGTACATATGTCACATCAACAAAATTCAATCCCTAACAGTCCACTCCCTAACTCGATATAGATTCCAAGGGGTTTCATCGATGCCTCGACATCCTCAATGGTCAGATTCTTGCACACTCAGGAGAACCCAGTCAATAGCACTTGTCTATGTAAATACAAAAAAATAACATATCATCAAATCCACAATATCACATAATCATAATCACAACAACCAATCATAAAAAGAAATGGATCACTTGCACGCAAGTGTCCTAAAATAATAAGTCGACTCAGTGTGCACAAGAGAGGGATGGTACATACACCCCCTCTTGTTTTAAACTTCATCCCTAAGTTTCACAGTATATAACTATCGAAATAAATTGTATCACAATATCATAAGACTAGCTATCAAACAAAAATGGAAATCGATGATGCATATCATATGCATCCTCCTAGGTCATTGAGTGTGGACTATAGTTGTCCCACTGAACCTTGATCTAATATATTTTTCGACGTTGTATCTATCGAATGTGATGGTACATGATGCATATTTTAGCCACCATGAGCATACCCTCTTTAGATACTTGCAAGGTACTCAAGTCAATAACATATGTAGAATCACTAACATAATGTCTCAAAACAGATACGTGAAAAACATCTTGCATACACCTAAAGAATCATGAAAGGCTAGTCGATAGGCCACAGGATGTTTCCTTTCCACAATCGCGAAATTTCCTATGAACCTAGGAGATATTTTATCGCCCATTCCAAACTTGATTGAACTCTTATGCAATTTCATTCGCAAGAAGACTCGATCGCCAACTTCATAACCATGATCGCCACGATGTGCATCGACATAGCTCTTCTTTCGATCCTGCACTTCCTTTATCCTTTCTCTTATGGTTTTCATATGGTCTTCCATTTATTGGATTGATTTAGGTACCACTAGGACTCTATCCTCAAGCCGATCCCAACTGAAAGGCGTCTGACACAGTCGCCCGTAAATAAACTCGAAAGGCGCCATCTTAATGGTGCTTTGATAACTATTGTAATATGAAAATACTACCAGTGGAAATAATTATTCCCAACTCTTATGTTGGTCTATTATGTACATACACAACATATCCTCCAAAACATAGCTTGTTCTCTTAGTCTCCTCTTTGGTTTTTGGGTGATATGCGGTACTAAAGTTAAGTTGGGTTCCCAAGTCCTCTTGGAAACTAGTCCAAAATCATCCTGTAAACATCGATCCTCTATCAGATATATTACTTTTAGGCATGCATACAGCCTCGCAATCTCACTGGTGAAAACTCTCACTATGTCTAGTGCCTCAAACGTCGTAGGCACATGAATAAAATGAGCACTCTTTGTTAGAGCATCAACTACCACAAAAATAGATTCATGTCTACTTCCCATCAGTTGAAATCAAATAATGAAATCCATCAAAATGGCCTCCCATTTTGATTTAGGAATAGTGTCTGGCTGTAGTAATCCTATTGTATGCTTATGTTCAGCCTTCACTTGCTGACATTCTAGACATCTTGCCACGTAGTTGACTATGTTTTCCTTCATTCCTTTCCAGAAGAATAAGGGTTAAAGGTCTACTCTCATAATCGTGACTCCACGATGAGCCATGTACACTTCTCTATGAGCCTCATTTAGGGTAAAACTTCTCAACTCATTGTGAGGTGGTACATAAATTCGACCTTTAAATCTCAATAATCTGTCATTTTCCACAACAAATCCCTCAAATATTTGTACCATCATTGTGTTTTGTCCGATAAAATCCTTGACCTCTTTATACCAGTCATCGTTGCAATATAAATTTATAATTGTTTCACGTAGATTAGTCTAAAGAGGCATCACCGAAAATATGGGTGGTATCTGACTCGACGCATAATCCACTCTATTCATTGTTCCATTTATGTAAGTAATCTCGAAATCGTACACTCTAAGTAGTTCCGACCAACGTCGTTGTCGCGCATTCAAGTCGCTTTGTGTAAATATCTGTTGTAGACCACAGTGGTCCATTTTTAGTACAAATTTTTATCCAATAAGGTAGTGTCTCCAAACTCTCAAGGCATAAACAATAACTAACAACTCCAAATCATGTGTGGCATAGTTCTCCTCATTCTTTCTCAACTTTCTTGAGATGTAAGAAATCACTTGACTATATTACATCAAGACTTCACCTAAGACTTCCTTAGATGAATCAGTGCATACAAAAAATTCTATGTCCAGGTCAGGGACCTTCAGTATTGGTGTTGTCATCAACAACTCCTTGAGCATCCGAAATGCCTCCACACATTTCGCGGTTCAAACAAATTTCTTGTTTTTCTTCTACAATTCCATAACCGGATTTTCTATCTTTGAAAAAGCCTCAACGAACAGTTGATAGTATGCCGCTAAACCCATGATGCTATGCACTTCAGGTACATTCGTCGGTGTAGGCCATTCCATAATAGCCTCGACCTTTGCTGGACCCACAAAGATACCTTCGTTGGAGATGACATGCCCTAAGTAGTGAATCTTGGATTGATAAAATGAGCATTTTGACAGCTTCCCAAACAATATGTTCTCTCATAAACACTGTATCACCAAGCACAATTGCTCGACATTCTCCTCCATCGTCCGAGAGTAAATCAAAATATCACCAATGAACACTTGGACTAACTTGTCCAAGTATCTGCGAAAAACCCTGTTCATCAAACTCATAAATACCCATGGGGTGTTCTTTAGTCTAAATGTTAAAACAATAAACTCATAGTGTCCAAACCTTATCTTAAAGGAGGTATTAGGGATTTCATCCTCTTTGATCTGTAACTACTGATAACCTGATTTGAAGTCGATCTTTGAAAATATTGTCTCACCTTTCATCTGATCAAATAGATCATCAATCCTTGGAAACAGATATTTATTCTTGATCGTTTCCTTTTTCAATTAACAATAGTCAATATAGAGTCTCCACGATCCATCCTTCTTCCGTACAAATATAACAGGCGCACCCCATGGTGACTGTTAAGAACCAAATATCAATATAGCATAGAAAAACCTTAAAAAAAGTACTCAACGCCTTGAAAAAGAGATAATTTCAGATAATAAGCCTCTTCGAGGGAGAAACCTCCTTTTACACCACTTAAATGTTCAAGTAAAAGATCATTCAAGATGAAAATGTCTCCTTGGTATATATAGGAGACTAGGAGGTATAATTACAACTAATGGCCTAAAGATGACATAAATAAAATAACATTACTAATATAATATGACCCAATTAAGGGGTAATGAGCCAATATTAGGGCTTAACATGCCCCTCCCCTTGAGACAAGTGTTGTCTGCAATGCTTGAGTAACTCTGGATGATTCTGTATAAAAGACTCATCTTCCCAAGTGGAATCTTCAGCCGATAGTTTCCTCGATTTAATGAGATACTCTGAAATGGATATATTCCTCAGCTGGCGAATTCTTGTGTCAGTGATGGCTTCAGGCTCCAATATGATTTTTCCTTCCTCGTCAAGTTCTGGCAATATAGTTTGAACTGGGATCTTGTTGCCTATAACCTTCTTTAAGCATGAAACATATAAAACTGGGTGTACTCGTGAAGATGCAGGCAACTCCAATTTGTATGCCATAGTACCAATCTTTTGCAACACCTTATAAGGGGCATAGTGCTTTGGTGATAATTTATTATCCTTATTGGCTTTCTTGAGGGACATCTGTTTGTATGGTTGTAGTCTTAAAAACACCCAATCCCCTACTTCAAAACTTATTTCACTACGATGTTGATATGATTGTTATTTCATGTGATTTTGTGCCATGGTCAATGTTTGCACCCAATTAGTCACTAGGTGAGCAAATTATGAGTGCTTACATGCCCAGTTGGGCTCTGCTAGGCATGACAGCTATGAAGTAAAAGGTTAGAAAGGAAAACAACAAAGCTATTAACAAGAATTAAACTAAAACTAATAAAAACTATGAGCATATAAAACAAATGAAAAATAGAGACAAATGGACCAATATCACCAATGTATAAGTTGATCTGTTGATGAAATCCAAAGACACAAAGAAGAAAGGGGACTTGGGTCCCTCCTTTCTCCAATGGAAGGCTCTTGAGGCCCTCAAAGCTTGCTCTCCTTATAATGAAAAGATGAAAAATGTGGGTGAAAGAACTCCAAGCTTATTCACTCAAGTGAGGGGTGAACAACTTATGAAATGCAGCCTACAAGGTTTGTTGCTAAAGAATGAGTCCTTAGCAATCTCAGCAGCATAAAAATACAAAGAATTCCTTGAGAAAATGGTGGTCATTCATGGCTTTTTATAGCCAAGCATTGGGTTATTATGTGGCCTCTTTTGAATGTGAAAAGGGGCTCTTTAGGGCACAATTAGGTCTTTCACCAGCCCACCATGAGGATTGAGCTTGGATTTGGTGTCAAATTGACTTGGGAGCCGATCCATTAGTGGTTGGGAAGCCGACCAGTTTCATTAAATGCGTCTTTTAGCAGGCGCGTGGGTTTTTCGCCAAAAAGCCACGCCTTGTGCACATATGCACGTCTTGTATGAAGATGTTGCGCGGATACGCGTGTGCACCCAGAGGATGTAAAGCGCCTTGCAATTTTTTGGCCATTTTGTATAGTTTTGACCCTTTTGCTGTGCTGTGGAATTAACCTTGTGCCATGAATGACTTCTTTTCTGTTTTGACGATGCAGAGTTCTTGTCGCCACGTGCAGATGAAATTTCAGTGATAACAGATGCCCCCTGATGGATGAGGTTAGGAGCAAAACGTATAGCCGAAATCTAGCAATGTTTCTTTTATGGAGAATGGTGTTGTAAGGGAGAGCAAGAATGGGACTGTGTAGAGAAATCCGTTGGAGAAGAAAGGAACCTGTAGATCCCGACCTTCTACAAGGTGTGTAACAATATGCAAGTGTGTACAAACGAGGCGGGCATGCCCCATGCTCGTATGATGTAACTCTGAAAAAACGTCTAAAGTGTTGGTATAGACAACTGCAGTGCCCTCGGGGGCGGAATGATAAAGGCAGAAGACAATTCTGCAAAGGAACATACTCTGAACCAGTGGTAATGGTCGC